>JH153048.1:164000-179599 GCA_000226015.1 Mnemiopsis leidyi
CAACTCTAGTGGAGCTACTGTACCGGAGCAGATCAAGAACAGTAACAACTCTAGTGGAGCTACTGTACTGGAGCAGAACAAGAACAGTAACAACTCTGGTGGAGCTACTGTACTGGAGTAGAACAAAAACAGTAACAATACTAGCGGAGCTACTGTACTGGAACAAAACAAGAACAGTAATAACACTAGTGGAGCTACTGTACTGGAACAGAACAAGAACTTTAAGAACTCTAGTGGTGCTACTGTACTGGAACAAAACATGAGCTACTGTACTGGAACAGAACAAGAACATTAACAAGTCTAGTTGAGCTACTGTACTGGAGCACTACAACATAAACGAGTCTAGTGAAGCTGCTATACTGTAACACATATTGCCATATTTAAATTTCTTGCCATATTAAATGCTTAAATGATTGACAAGATTGCCTCTTTGATTAGAATATGACCAGATATTTTTCGCTTTTTACAGCTGTCATGTGCAATGTATTCCAATTTAAGTTTAATTGAGTTAAAACCCGAAGCCTTCTACAACCTATTGTGGTATAGCGTATCAAACATATTCTGACAAATAGAAAATAAGCCCGTGAAAACTTGTGTCACACCGACCTGCAGATGGCGTTGGCAGTGTGGTTATCAAATCCCAACCCACACACGGTCCCACCCTCGTATAGTAGCACCCCTTCCACTTCTGAATATAGCTTAGTTCCTGTCGTGTCAACCGACTCGAAATCTGGATTTAGTTTGAAATAGATAAAAAAAATACTTTTTTCCCTAAAGGCAATCAGACGGAACAAGGTAGTTCATTGAAAATGTTAGTCAGTAATCTTAAGTCCATTGTAATTTCATTAAGCGTCATAAGTGGATTTAACAAATATCAGATATCAATTGTAAGTGAGAACAAGGTTAAATACAAAAATCCATTTAGATATTTATATTGAACAATTGAAACATAAAGTCAACACTCTGTTACTTACATCCGCATATATCCGAATTACAAGGTCTTGTGTCCGTGTCGTTACCATAACAATCATGACCCCCGTACCGAGGAGTTGGGTGGGTACAGTTTCGAGTCCGGTGTTGTATCCCTCCCCCACAGTACTGGACCGAGCACTCGGACCAGGGACTCCAGTTGGTGAACCCGCCGTTACGGGGCAACGCTGTGGTTAGTCGGTCGTTAAGTAACAGATGTGTTGTTAAGTTGGTTGTTATGTTACTGATGACTTACTTGGTAGTGCAGTGATGATAGTAACTTAGTTACTTACCGAGCTCACAAGCGATAAGAATATCGTGCTCGTGTTTGCAGTTGGACGTATTCCGGACTGATGTACATTTTATCCAGTCGTTTGTACTACACGCTACGTTGTCAAGCTTTATAGACCTGGACCCGATCTGGAATTCTCTGACGAAGAGAAGGAGGTGATTGCTGACATGTTTTATTCCCTCTAGTTAGATGGTTTTCTGTTTTCTCGTTAAAATTCAGCAGAACTAATTTCATGTCTGGTATTTTCCTCTCGACAAACAAACAAAATATACAAATATCAAACCTGAAGAGAAGGCCTTGTCTCCATGATATGACTTTGTGATGCCCCATGTGTCTACAAACGGCATCAGCTGCCACCTCTGTAAACCCGTCCCCGCACACGGTGCCTCCCTCAAACAACAACACTCCCTCGTTTTCATCAAATGTAGGTAGACCACTAGGCCCTATTATCTCGAACTCTGAGGTGGAGACGGTTTGAGAGGTGGTCCTGGAAGTTGCTGTTGGATACTATCTAGAAGCAATAACTATCTATTATTGTTGCATCTTGATGAGCAAGATTTTCGGTCAAATGCTCATATCATTGACGACTGTCGTCGGACGATTAGAGTTTAAAGCAGGCTTATAACTTGTCGGGCGGTCGATGATCTAGCAAATGGCCAAATAATAAAACTTGATGTTAAATTGATAAGTTTAAAAAATCCTGTGTATTTCAGTCTGACAAAAAACAACGCGACCACAAGTTCTCATTACAATACTCAATAAGTAACTAAATAAGTAACTAAATAAGTAACTTAATAAGTAACTAAATACAAAACTTACGGCCACAAGCGAAAGTGTTGCACTCCTCCGTCTTCTCGAAGATCCCGGTGCAGTTCTTCCCCCCGTACTGCGGTGCAGGATCGCTGCAAGTCCGGGTCCGGGTCCTGTTTCCAGAGCCGCACGGGGCCGAACATTCCCCCCACTCGCCGTATTCACTCCAATTACCGTCAACTGTGTGTAGGATATAGGTTATTTTGATGTTGGTCACCTTAGAGACTGTCAGTTTGTCATCAAATTGTCGTCAGTTATCCTGTTATCACAATTGAGTTTCCTTACTTGGACACGGCTGAGTATTGCAGTCTTTAATATCCGACTCGCTCCCCTCACACTCCAAGCCCCCGTATTTTGGTTTCGGGTTGTCACATGTTCTGAGGCGGGTCTTGTTGCCTCCTCCGCAAACTTCCGTGCAGTTAGACCAGGGACCGTACTCGCTCCAACCTCCATTAACTGGTGATGATTTATTTCGGATTTATTTGTTGTTTGTTTGATTTAAAAGAAGGTTAATGTGGATCTACTTTATACTATAACAGTCAATTTCGTGCAGAAAGTTTCTAAGGCTAAAATTTCTTTTCGTTATTTTAGAATTAAATCACAAATTCAGCTGCACAGTGCTCGTTACCATACTTAGAAATAAATTTTAACTAAAAGTAAAAGCAATCTGACCAAAACCACACAGTCGGTCACAGAACAACCGATTGTCATGTAAACTCCCAAGTACGACTACAGAACAAAAAATACTTTACTAAAACCTCACCTGGACAAGGCTGCTCTTTACAAGATCTAGTTTTAGTGTCCTCCCCCTCACACAACTTTCCTCCGTACTGAGGTCGGGGATTGTCACACAACTTCGTCATTGTCTGGATCCCTCCTCCGCAAGACACGGAACAGTCGGACCAGTTACCCCAGACACCCCACCCTCCGTCGACTGCGGTGTTGTGTGTGAGGAAGTGTGGATTAGTGTGGACTAGTGTGGATTGGTTTGGACTGTTAGCTAAGTGTTAGCCTTTAAGATTTTCGTCATATCTATCCAATTTGAAGACTTCAAATCCGATTTGATGTCCTAAATATCTAAACAACATTACAGACAAGGTCAATCATCTCGCTTTATCAACAGTTAACTCCTACTTGGACAGTGCTGGATGTTACACTCCGCAACTTTGACCGAGTCCCCCTGACACTCCAAACCCCCGTATTGGGGCGGGGGGTTGTTGCACTCTCTACTCCGAGTTTGGATACCCCCTCCGCACTCCGCACTGCACTCGCTCCAGTTGCCAAACACGCCCCATCCTCCGTCAACTGAGGTGCTTCATGTGAGGAACTCAGTCTGACCCTGATCTTAATTGCTTTTAATTAGGTGAATTCTTTTTTAACTGCAAAAATTCCAAATAATCTTCCATTTTCATTTTAAACATGCCCTGGCAAATACCCAAAGAGATTTTGCCAAAGAAGTTTTTCCCGGTCGCGCTTGCCAGCGCTACAATAAATCCTACTTGGGCAGGGTTTCTGGTTGCAATCTCGAGACTGATGATCGTTCCCCACACATTCGGCGCCCCCGTTTCTGGGGGCGGGCCTGTTACACTGTCTAGTACGGGTCTGGTTACCGCCTCCACAGATCTCGGAACATTGATCCCACCGTCCCCAATGTCCCCATTGTCCGTCGACTGAGGTTGAAAGGTTTAGGTTTAATGTAGTACAAAAATAAATTAAGTTTCTTTGAAGTATTTGGGCGGATAAAAATCAAAATTACGGTAAAACATTTAATCTTCATGATTGTCATAAACGAAGGATATTCAATTACCAAACCTTACATTAACAGTGAACACCCCTGTGTCTTACCTGGACACCCCTGTGTGTTACAACAAACCTCACCTGGACACCCCTGTGTGTTACAACAAACCTCACCTGGACACCCCTGTGTGTTACAACAAACCTCACCTGGACACCCCTGTGTGTTACAACAAACCTCACCTGGACACCCCTGTGTGTTACAAGCCTCCCTCTCTGTAGGAACCCCCACACAGTTGAGACCCCCGTACATGGGGGCGGGGTTGTTACACATCCGTGTTCTGGAATGTACCCCTCCGCCACACTCCCTGCTACACTCGGCCCATTCTCCCCACTCGCTGTAGCCACCGTCAACTGGGTAGTTAGTTCAGTGGTTAGTTTAGTGGGACAGGGTAGTTAGTTTAGTGGTTAGTTTAGTGGGACAGGGTTGTTAGTTCAGTGGTTTTTTCAGTGGGACAGGGTGGTAAGTTGAGTGATATAGGGACGTTTCTTGTTACTGATTAGTGTTGATTGGTACGGTGAAATTGGTGCAGGGCTGTTAAATCGAGTATGTTAACTAATAACTTTCTTTTAAATTCGCGCTTAATCGATCGTTTATTTTTACTTCAAACTTAAGCATGCTCTTGATATTACGAAACTGCTTCACACAAAAACTGGCCGATAAAACGAAAAACCCCGACTAACCCGGACAGTGGTGGATGTTACACTCCCGGGTTGTTGCTATGATACCCTCGCAAGGTATCCCGCCTCCCGAAGCTGGGGGATTGTCGCACTTCCGGGTCTTGGTCTGGTTGCCGCCCCCACACACGTGGGTGCACTTCGACCAGTCCGTCCACTCGCCCCAACCTCCATTAACTGAGGGAATTGTTTACTTCGTCGGGTGGTTGATCCGGTGAGTATTGAAGTATTGAGTCGGGTGCGCGTAATTCGTTGTTTTTGAGTTTTGATTCGTTTAGATTTGATGCATTGGATTTGATGCACTTGGAAAACCGAAAGTGATATTTAATTGAACTGTATCATTGTGTGTCCCTCAAGAATTCTATTTAATTGAAGTGAAGACTTAAGGAATCCCATATAAAGTAACCCACAGCTATTATATCATTGTTATTCAACTTATCAGTAGGTTTTAGATTAGACTCCAATAAATACACGCAAAATTTCTAGACAAAACGGTCTCGAGTCACCTGGACAGTCGCCAACGTGGCATGGGCTGACTTCCACCGCCTTGCCTTCACACTCCTTCCCGCCGTGGAGTGGAGCTGGGTTGGTGCAGGTACGGGTCCTTGTCTGGTTCCCACCTCCGCAGTGAGCCGTGCATTTCGACCAGGGTCCGAAGTTGCTCCAGTTACCGTCAACTGGGATGTAGAACATGATGGAGTTAAGTTTATGGAAACGCAACTTTTTAATGACGTGTTCTTCTTGATTAGAACGGATCACACTTCATTTTATATTCATTTTCCAGAATAATCGAGGGTAGTTAGAAAATCCCACCTGCACATTTGTAATCGCACGCTATAAGATGATCCTCTATGAAGCTACAGGTTGCTGGATGTTTCATTTTCATATGTATGTTGTTCTTCAGATTATTTGGAACACAATCTATCTTTGTTTCGAAGCCTGCATTTAGTTGATGCATTACAAAAACGTAGTAGTAGTTTATTCTAATGCAAAGAGAGTGTGGCAAGGTAAAAATATTTTGTTAAACGAATTTCTGTCAAATCTTGGAATTGATAAGACTTTTTGGAAAGGTTCAGGAGACTGATGAATAAAATTGGGTTCAACCAGAAAAATGGACACAATGTCAAATTCTCTCTACCGCATTTAAAGGCACAAGTACGTTTCCGAAAACAACAATGTTGCGTTCAACTTCAATTTACCAAAAGCGATGCAGTGCTTATAGAACCTATTCTCGAGCCTCTTCACTGTTGACGGTTTACACTCCTCATGGTCCACCTCCTCCCAGTGTTCCCGAACTTTCTTCCCGTGTCCTGCCTCCGCTAGGTCCGCTAAAACTCCCAACAAAACAAATGCTATTGCCGGGAACAAGTTCCCCATAACTTTCCGATAATCACACGGTCTTCCTAACTAGCCGTGAACTTTGCCGTGGTAGAACTAAAAATACGGATGTCAAAGGCAAATGTGGTGCTTCAGTTGTCAACTGTAGTTGGAGAGGGTTGAAAATGAAGAGCGGCGTTCAGCATGGGACACTGTCCGTTTATAGCCATCACTCCCAGACATTGCAGCACATTGAATGCATGTTGCGGATCACGTGACCACTGATTTACGGTCACGTGATGGGGCTGGACTTGTTGTCAGAGCCACACTAGTAGGAGTTAGGAACTACAATTTCCAACAACGTTGCAGATATTGAATTTTATTGCTCGTAAAAATATGCACTGTTGAGTTTTCATGATGAGATAGAAAGTTAAGGCCGAGTTTATCTGCGTAAATCGAGATAAACTAAGATTTACTCAGCCCCGAATTGTACTTGTATTTTCTCTAATCCAGGGTCTCCTGGTTCTCATTCTGTGTTGAGAAAGAATAGTAGCCAACAACCAATAAGAACAATTTCTTATCGTTACGGTACAATGTGATCACGAATTGACTGTGTGTACTGATACAATATCTGTTACAATGGTAACAAAGAAGGGTGTGTATGAGGACGTTTACTCCAACAATGAATTTCCCGTCACGACCGTCAGTGGAACAGACGTTTGTAAGATATTGTGCGGTATTAGATATTTGGAGATTTCATAATCTAGTCGACAATTAACAACAGCAGTACATTTCAAAACTGAGTAAAATTCTACTTAAATTTGTATTAACAAGTGCTAACATTGGGAAAAAATCTTCGATGGAATTAATTGATTCCTCAAAACTTTGATATTTCAAATTACAATTCTCAACAAAATGTCAATTCTCAAAAAAAACTAAAAAAGAATCTCAATTAAAAACACCTCGACTGAGTCTGCACATAAAACTTCAAAACCGTATCACTTATCCATTTTACAACAAATTACACCACGACTTTCCACTAGCTACCTTCTTACCAGATCCTGAAGGTTCTTGTCCCGGCTCGACCACCCCGGCTCCTGATGCGGACTGTTTCTCGGTGTCCCAGCGAGCACCTGATATCATCATAGCTTCCTCCTCATCCATAGCCCCTTCAGGATCTCTGTTGTGTTGTGTGGAACATCCTTGTTCTATTCCTGGCGCGGCGTGTGATACCTCGGCATGTGATATTGGCGGTTCTTGTGCCTTGTAATCGTAATCTTCTTCATCTTCTGTCTTGGTTTTGGCGTTTTCTGCTTTTTGTGCTGCTTTTTGTTTCTGGTGTCTCCTCATGATTCACTCCTGTCACTTCACTTAATATCTGAAAATAATTTCACATTTTTCCATTATTTAAGAAGTTACCGCACTACGTACCACTATTGAACTACTAAATATATATATAAATTTATATATAAACTATTACTAGAATCTTTAATTCGCAATCACGTTGTCGTTATTCAAAGAATTTCCAAACGGGTGAAGTCAAAAAGTTTTCAAAGAATTTCCAAACGAGTGAAGTCAAAAAGTTTAACCTGCAAACAAATATACACAAACATGACTAACTGATGAATCGCACCTACCTGTTTGGGATGATGTGTTGTAGTTGAGGGCGGATATTTACTGCTGTTCCTCTCCTCAACTCAGTTTGGTCGAGCAAAATTAAATTGAAATTTCCGTGATTTTCCAAGATATTAAAATTACATTTACGGCGCACCGTGCACTTAAAGATTGCAATTTGGTGTTATTAAAGTTATGCAATCGCCACGAATCTTGAAGAAACAACTTGTATTTAAGTTTAACGAAATAAACTATATCATATATTACACGTTCATTTAACCTAAGTGCTGCATAAAGGAGATGAAGCTAGGTCTGTTTATTTATTGCTGTTATTGAGGCAGCATGAAAGTGAAGGAAACAATGGGTGGTTAACGAAGCTTTATGTAGTAACATAAACGTAGTAACGTAAACACACAGAATGTATAACTATATAATATGCTAACTAAGCTTTGTCACATTGTATACATATTCATAAAGCACATAAATTATAGGCCCTCACGAGTTTACGCAATAAGTACAGTGTCAATCTCAAGGAGTCAAGGAATCCTTAAAGTTAAAGATACCACGCGCCTTGCTTATATTTCAAATAGGGATTACCGGTTTCTAATGTGTGATTCCGCTGTGCAATCTAACTAAAAATCAATATTATAACGCAGTTTCTATCAGAGTTTTAGGAGCTTTGAAAATAGGAAAACCGTAAACGTGTGAGACGACAAAAACAAATGTTGAGAAGCGTATGTTTTACCTGTCCTTGACTGTCAACAGTTAACTCGAGTAATTGTACTGTCGTTCTGAGTGTATATAATTTTACGTGTTTGTGTTGTATTTCAGAACACTGACACTGTAATTCGTAAGTTTAGTGTCATATATAACATTGTACATATACGTATATGAGCCAGAAAAAAAACGTGGTTTTCAGATTCCTTGTAATTTCACGTCTAAATGCTGGTCGAACTTTCTTGTAGCTCAGGAATGAGGGGTCACGTGATATTTTTTCGGCTTCGAAACTATAAAATTCGGATTTCGCGTAAAATTTTACGTGAAAATACTGGTCTAACTTTTCTTCTACATCAGAGTTAAAAATTTTCATTTTTTGGACTATAAGGGGTAAATAACTCCAATTCGTCCCCGATTAAAGGGCCCTTAGAGGGGTCAGAGCGAATTTTGATATAGCCTAAGCCACAGACAGTGATGAAATCTACCTTATCTAAAATTTTTAAGTCTCTATCTCTTACCGTTTGGGCTCCAAATCGTTTGCAAAAAAGCGTCGGCGGGGGTCGGGTCATTCTAGGGGTTGGCAACATTTTTCTTTTTTTGAACCAAGGCAAGAATTGGACAAGAAATCGATTGAGAATAGTCTCGAGGTTCAAAAATTTCGGGTTTAATGTCTTTTCTTGGGTGGTTGCCACCACCCTAATCTAATGTAAAGGTCATTTTTTTAAGAAACTTACGGAGTTAAGGATGCCTTCCCTCAAAGAACTCTGTATATCCTCAGCGCGGAATAACATTAAAATTAAAACAGTGACCAAATTATGCAAACACAATAATTACCGTTGCCTCCCTTCTCCCAAATTTCAGCTTTAAGAAATGTCACCAAAGAATAGGATACTAGAACTGAACAATTTGTGAATTACAAAATGTTGCTAGAGAATTAAAATGAAAAGTATTGATACTTATAGTGATACTTACAGTAACCGTGATATCCTTTCCAGAGAGAGACGACTGTATTTAAAGTATTGATACTTACACTTACAGTGATACTTACAGTAACCGTGATATCCTTTCCAGAGAGAGACGACTGTATTGAAAGTATTGATACTTACAGTGATACTTACAGTAACCGTGATATCCTTTCCAGAGAGAGACGACTGCCAGGATATGCCGGGTACATTCCCCCAGACTCCCATCAAGAGGACGAGCACTCCAACTTTCTCTTACGATGCTACAACTGTCAACACTGTTCATCGGTAGGGTATAAGCAGGTGTAGATAAGTAGATGATAAGTAGATGACGTGATTCTGTTTTGAAACATTCTCTAGTTCTTCTTTCTTGTAAACAAATCAGCTGTTCAGTAAAATGCTGTTAATTTATATGATTCCATAGCCACCTCAGTCAAACTCAAATTGATACTTTTTCAGACCGTTCCCGGCTGCTGCCCACGATACTTCGCCTTATGTTCGAACCGGAGCTTTGTCTAGACATGTGACTCTTACTTATCCCTTCAACCCATTCAACAAAGTGTAGTAAAGACACAAAACTTCGCTCATTTTCTGCCCTACCGAACAAATATCCAACCTAGTAAGAATTGTCTTTGTTGGTAGTGCCAGGATAAAACATTTTACATCTGTTTCTCATCCTATGAAACAATCAAGCAAATTGAACTTATTAGGTTTAAATTTAATGATGAGTTTTAGCTTCTCTGAAGGCGGAACAATAAGATTTTATAAAGTGTAAATCAAAATGTGATACAAAATGCAGTGTTATTTCGAGTCATTATATTTATAATTAATGATTCAATTAATCGTGTAAAACGAATACGAATACGACTGAATTATGGTTATATTCATGATTCATGAGTTTGAGAATTTAATAGTCTTTAAAATTTACTAGGTTGAGGATTTGTAAATGTATTTTAATTTGGTATTGTTATTTGAGTATTTGAATGAAAGTGAAATTTTAGTGTCTTGTGTATGATGAACATTTCGATTGGTTGTGAAAATGAGAAATGTATATACTTTCTTGTAAATAGCTTTGTAAATAATTGAAAACAAATTCAACTTCGAGCGTGTTCTTTTCTTTAAGATTTACAACGCGTTGACTCTGCAAATGTAATACTAATTGTAAACATAATTTTAGTCTGTATAGCTAAACGTTCGACAACATGAACAAACAAAGAAACCGGTGAAATCGGTTCCAATTTCGAACTCATCAAATCTCGTATCAGCTCCTCGTGTGGAATATGATCGTATCCAAAAATTCGTCTAAACTGAAACATGAAAATTGAAAAATCTCGTCAAGATTGTTTAACCTTAACTTCTTAACGCGACGCCAGGCCAGATTGCCAGAACTAGAAGCGCGTGATGGCCTTGTACTTGTAGGTTGATAACCTACTGTTGTGGCCATCACGCGCTATCGCGCATTTCTGATTTCCAAGAAATTCTATATAGACGCGCATCGCCCGTTAAGTGATGGCCGCGACGCGACAGAAGGTTATCAACCTACAAGTATAGTAAACCAAGATTGTATGATATAATTGTACTTTTAACGGCACGTGTTCACCTAACTAGGTGCTTACGCCAAGCGCGACGGCTGCTACGCACCTCTGGTGGCGCGCGCAAAAGGGCTCTGGTTAGAGCAATACTTGATTGACAAACCGCGCAAAGACAGTCCATGAATCGCATGCGGCGTAAGTGGTAAGCACCTGGTTAGTTGTCGAGATGTTACCCGACCCGCGCAGTTTTCTGCTCTCCTCTTTCGTTAGAACGTTTGTAGGTTGATAACCTACTGTCGCGGCCATCACGCGCTCTCACGCATTTCTGGCCTGGCGACATGAATTTCGAAGAAATTCTAGACGCGCATCGCCCGTTGATAGAACGTTAGACGGATATCATCTCGTCAACTGGTTAGATGAAATGTGGGATCGACAAGCTTTTTGAATGTTACAGAATAAGGGTTAGACAAAGTCAGACACAATTGTCGATATAACTGCGACAACTAGTGATGTACATTTTGTCATGTAAAGAAAAGTCATGTATATATATCTTTAAAATCGAGCGCTACACCCCGTTTGCTTGCCGATATCGGTTTTCAATAAAGTATAATGGCATGTTAGGTTTAGAAATAGTTTCTCTGTTTTGACCGCACAACGAATTTCGCTCACTTCATATTATTGAATTTACTATTATCATCGAATTTATCAGGCTAGTGAAGCTGGTTAACCCATCTCTTAATCGTCGAAACAGTTCAAAGGCCCTCAGGCTTGAGTTCTACCAAACAACCCAGCACAGATTACAGAATTAATAAACTGCATACTGCAATTTATTATGATCAAAATCCTTTATATTAGTTTCAATGATGAATTAAATGTCCGTTAACATACATGTTTACTTAAAT
The DNA here is from genome assembly GCA_000226015.1 of Mnemiopsis leidyi. NCBI lineage: Eukaryota > Metazoa > Ctenophora > Tentaculata > Lobata > Bolinopsidae > Mnemiopsis > Mnemiopsis leidyi. Next base: position 175,588 of record JH153048.1, read on the forward strand.
AGACATTTCCCACCAAAATTGAAACTCCATAATTTCCAAATAAATAACAAAAATGGCAGCCCTCACTCCCCCTTTAGTGTTACATGGGCCTTTGTGTAGCCCTTTACTACATATATGGTTGATAACTGCATCTCTCTTTAAAAATTTACAATAAGGTATAACGTCTTGTTAGTTGTTGTTTGGATAACACCCATTAGGACTTAGTTATGTTTAGAGCAAAGCTACATGATTGAACACCAATTTTCAGAAACAAATATTTATCAGAAGCCATACTGCCTTTAATTGAGTGATACAATTTTTAATTTTGTTAACTTATTGTATCTGCCATATACAGGTTAAAGCAATGATAGACAGCTGTGAAGGATGTGGTGGAAATGCAACTTTGCAGTGTCCAACGTGCAAAAAACTCGGTTTACCTGCCAGTCATTTTTGTAATCAGGTGAAATGTCATTAATTTATTGATATAATTGAGTATTGAAGTTTCGATATTCATTCAGTCAGTAGCAAAGCTGATGTATGATACGACTTTCTTCCTTGACCAGTTTCCACCAACAGTCAACACTCAGATATCTTTCAGGCATGTTTTAAAACTAATTGGAGTAACCACAAATTGAAACACAAACAGAAAGCTGTCATTGAAGCAATTACTAATGGTAAAAATGTCATTCTACTTAATATCATTACAGTTCCCTAGAAAGAGCCATAGCTGGGTCAAGTCCATTCTTTACTACCATTCCACTCTTTGGAGTTTTTACATTCCATTTCAAGCTACTAGACCGGGTCATGTTTTCAGGAAGTGCTGCACTGTATCCAGGCTATTCCTACACTGGAACTCTCCGACCATATCCCCGTGCACCTAGGAGAACAGACCTTCCAGCTCACATAGGTATTCAATTTTGTGCTTTAACTTCTGATTTTCTTAAGTTATCTTCAAAGTTTAAGTTGAACATTTCGAGGATTTGTATTTTGATAGATCATGATGTTGTTGACAGGTAGGCCAGATTATTCAGAAGATGGAAAACCAATATCAGAGATAGAAAGCCGGGGGATTGGTCAGATCAGAGTTCTCAACCAAGAAGAGATTCAAGGCATGCGGCTTGCTGGCAGGGTATGTACAAACTCTTCTTAATTTTTCAAAAGTTACATTGTAGTGTTATAATGATGACCCTCATTTTAGTGATCAGTAAATTAGTTTTGCCAACAAAATCTGGCTCATTGTTTTATATAACTCATCTAAGAGAATTAATACTTTTCAGCTTGGAAGGGAAGTGTTGGACGTAGCTGCGAAGATGGTGCGTCCAGGAGTCACATGTCAGGAGATAGATGATGCTGTAAGTGTGACCTGAAATTTGCAATATTGAATTTCTGTTTAGCCATGATTTATCAGCAATATTTAACTTGAAAATATAAGTGGCAGATGGGGCTTTATCCCATCTTCTGGTTAACATCAGATTTCTTAACCTACCGAGCTATCACTGCAATCTTACATGTAACTTGACTGATAAAGCAGAATAATAGATGCTTTTGTGCACTTGGGTATTTAAGATCAGATGTATTCATCTGCCATACTCTTACACATACAACGACCTTGGTACCTGCATGCAATTTGCAATGTCCCACTTACAATTTGCATTTTTGAGGCTGTGTTGGTCAAACGAATTTTTCCTGAGCTGTTAAGCTAACCTTGATTTTCTTAACATAAACCATTTTCAGAAATGGTATTTTGCCCAGACTTTGACCTAAAGCACAATTTGTTTGCTCTTGCTGATTTTCAGTCTTTCTGCCCAAAAGCAATAATTTGCTGTAAGTAAACGTTTTGCAGACACTTGTAAAATCTTAAACTGAATTTAATTTGCTACTTAGCAGCCATTAACAATATAATGGATTAAAAATGGTAATTTTGGGTTGTCAGACCCAGATTAAGACATGCTTCACCCAAAATGCACTATCAGGTAGTAACTGCCTATCTCAACTCACTTGCCAGCCCCTTGAAAAGGCTACTGTAATCTTGTTTTACAACAAAATGCTTAAGAATCAAATAAAGGCAATATATCAGGAACGTCCCGTTCTTTAGCAGCTAAGAATAATACAATACAGTTACCTGCTTGCTAATGAACAACTTCCTTCTCAGGTATTTGAAGCATGTGTTGCCCGGGAATGTTACCCCTCACCACTCAACTACCGAGGATTCCCTAAATCTTGTTGTACGTACGTATGTTGTACCATTTGTGACAAGCCTTGTTCAGCTGTAATGGTTTATTCTTAAATAGAAAATGAAAAAACTGGTTTTAACCATTGGAATTCGTGATGATTATAAGCTATTTTCATGATTCTTTCAAAACATTATTTGAAATAATAGTAGATTGAGTATTACTACACCATAACAATACACTACATAAATTACCAGGTCTGTTAACGAAGTAATATGTCACGGCATACCCGACACAAGACCGTTAAAGGATGGGGACATCCTCAACATCGACATAACTGTGTATAAGGTGAGCTGGTAGTGTTTATAGAGTCTGTTTATAACGCGACTGCGTCTTAAACCTCACATTGTAGGGCCAGTTCATTACGTGATTGTTTCAACGGGCTGCTACAAATTTTGACAAATTTTGACAAAGGCCGATAAAAGACTTCTCTTACCTCTGCTGATAATCCTGCCTCGTCCACAGAACGGTTTCCATGGAGACCTGAACGAGACGTTTCTTGTGGGGAAGGTAGACGAGACAGGGAGGAAGCTCGTAGAGGCCAGCTATGAAAGTTTGAAGAGAGCTATAGAGCAAGGTAGTCTCCATGTTTATGTAGGGTTTTGTCATTTTGGATTTGTTTTAGTGTAACTTTCCCTTATATAAGACCTGAGTTCTTGTCAACTCATTGGTTTGAAAATCCGCATTTGACAGTTATTAGTTATATCCAACTTTTCGCCTACAATAGTTTATTATCTTTCTCAAAACAAGAAAAAACTCCTCTTTTCTTCAGTTAAACCAGGAGCTAAATACAGAGACATAGGCGGTGTGATACAGAAGTATATCAACAGTTGCGGTTTTAGCGTTGTGAGGAGCTACTGCGGACACGGGATAAACCAACTGTTTCACACAGCTCCTAGCGTACCTCACTACTCAAGTAAATAATGTCAATATACTGCTACTATTCCGCTATACTACTATACTTAAGTGTATACTACTTACTTCTAGATACTATCTACTACTTTACTACTGTACACTATACCGCTACTAAAACTATTCACTATACTGCTGTTATACTTTTTGTATACTGTACTATGTTCATTTGAGCTTCTAGATTTCTATAATACTATGCCATGCTCCCTGGCCTAATTACTTACACGTACTCTTGAACTGAACGTGCAAAACACAATTGTGACTGTTCACTGTATGAAACACGTAACTTAATAATAACATCATGTTATTCATGCCTGATGCATTTTAACAATTATCTAAAATTACGATTACAGTGCGTGTTACACGTAGTATGATTTCAACAAGTTTGGGTTCTAGTCCGCAGTTCATTTTCATGCCAGCAATTTTATATAGTTCCGTCCGCGTGCTGACTTAATAAAGATTGTGTAAAGCTGGTTTATCATGCTTGGGTTGGTATTAACTAGGTCTGTCACTTTTCAACTTATCATTGTAAGAGGAACAAAATAAGAAAGGTATTTAGGATTAAAACTTCGTGTTATCAGTGGGTAATTGTAACACACACCTCTATTTCAGAGAACAAAGCGATAGGCATTATGAAGCCAGGGCACTGTTTTACAATAGAACCCATGATAAATGAGGGAGTGTGGAGGGATCACCTTTGGCCAGATGATTGGACCGCTGTTACCGCCGTACGTGTCTGTCTGTCTGTCTGTCTGTCTGTCTGTCTGTCTGTCTGTCTGTCTGTCTGTCTGTCTGTCTGTCTGTCTGTCTGTCTGTCTGTCTGTCTGTCTGTCTGTCTGTCTGTCTGTCTGTCTGTCTGTCTGTCTGTCTGTCTGTCTGTACTGTCTGTC
>JH153048.1:179609-220875 GCA_000226015.1 Mnemiopsis leidyi
TCTGTCTGTCTGTCTGTCTGTCTGTCTGTCTGTCTGTCTGTCTGTCTGTCTGTCTGTCTGTCTGTCTGTCTGTCTGTCTGTCTGTCTGTCTGTCTGTCTGTCTGTCTGTCTGTCTGTCTGTCTGTCTGTCTGTCTGTCATTCTGTCTGTCTGTCTGTCATTCTGTCTGTCTGTCTGTCTATTTACTGTATCATGTCTGAATGCTATATTTTTTGCATGCACGAGTTGTTCTAATCAATTAGCTTCATGTCAACAAGATAAGAGTTGTTACTTTATCTCTAGAGCTAAATTTAGAACTTTTGCTTATTGTTTCTTCATATATCATATTTTATCTGCTTCTAATTCCGATATTACCACGACATACCCCCAGGATGGTAAGAGATCGTCTCAGTTTGAACACACACTCCTAGTGACAGAGACAGGGGTGGAAATACTGACGGCGAGACAGGAAATGGGGGGACAGCCCCATTTCATGGACAATCTGTAATAACCACCTCTCCCGGCTTCTTAATACTGAACGTTTTGTATGATTTAGTACATGAATAGTGGACTGTGGGGTCTGATGTTGGGGTCACGGCAAACTTTGTAAAGTTATTTTGATATGAGAACTAGTTTCCTTTTACCAGTACATTGTCGAGAGGATAAGCATGGGAGGTTTTACATTCCAAAACTTTCATAGATATTCTAAAAGTCGGTTAGGTATGTGAAATAATGCTTACAGCTAGGCTATCATTACTTAAACCGCTCGCAACCTGGTGACGTATATCGTTTTTAATGGACTTTACAGTGGTGATTATTTTAACCCTCGTACATTAACATGATGTCTGTGCCATTATCTGAGTAATGTTGTGTCACGTGTCAGATTGTAAGTTAATGATAGATTTGATTTGTGTTACATGTTTATCTTAGTTGAAAGTAATTTATAAGTAAATTGTTCTATTTCTTGGGTATTTTTGAACTGTTTCGTAATTTTCTTCAGGCTTATTTGAGATTCTCTAATCATTTAATCTGTAACTGACAGCAAGCTGAACAATACTCAAAAGATCAATTATTTATTCCTCCATTTCTTCATTGTGTACAATTCCAACCAATAAGACATAATTTATTCACATATTTTAAAATCATGTATCCACTCTAGATAATTACACGATGGAAATAAAGCTATTTGTCTGAACGTGAAAACAAGCTCGTGATCATGTGATCTATAAAAACTGTGATCACGTGAGATGGTCTACCGTGACAGAAAGAGAGCAGCAGGCAGACATATCATCCAGGATGAGGTGTGTAAGTGTCATTGACACTGTGTCACTGTCTGGTTCCTAAGTGACAAGACTACTAGGTAACTAGGTTTGAAGAGTACTAAGGTACAAGACTACTAGGTTACTAGGATGCTAGGTTACTAGGTAACTACGTGGGTACTAGGATGCTGGGTTACAACGTGGTTTCTAGGCTGATAGTTTACTAGGTTATTAAGTTACCAGGTGACAAGGTGATTACTAGGCTTGTCAACAGCTTACTTTAGTACTATAGGCGTCTAGGTTATTTCTCAATTTGTATCACTTCGATCTAGAATCTAAATTTGATTTCTGATCTAGTTTAGATAAAAACTGTTGATCTATTATTATATATAGCTTCTTTGCTGTTTGCCTGAGCTATATCGTACAACCAGACCACATGTAGGCTAGCTGTCATATCAGTAAGTGGGAGACGGATCTGGCGTACACGCATGCGGATTGCACGTGCATTTCAATTTGTTGTAAAATGTATATTGTTAAAACGTCACGGTGGAAAACGCCAGGTGTCACTACGTAACCCTAGGTATAGTATCAGCTGTATCACCCTGAATCACCACGTATCTCCACGTATCACAACGTCACGTATCACCACGTAGCCCTAAGATAGTAGATACTAAATCACTTCCTATTTCAGACTCCAGGTCCCCCAGATTTACCCCCGCCTCCTCCCCCCAAGAAACCTTGTATGTCACCCACAGTTAAACATTTCCTTCTTCCCAGACCTTCTCTCGATATCTACTTACACGGGTAAGCACTGTCAAAAATTAAATGTGTGGGTTATTATAATTCTTATTTTCACCATTATTACTAAAGTTATTATTCATTTACTTTTATTTACTATTTATTTATTTATCAATTTCACTGTTGGCTTACTGCACGTGATTAACTTATCTTATCTACATCCCTACAGATGGAAGGTAAAACTAGACGACGGTAACTACGCTAAAACCTGGATCTCTGACCAGAATTCCTACGATAACATTACTCCTTCCTACGTTCCTAACAGATATGACATTCTTGGAGAGAAATTGGACAAAGCATTCCTCAACGTGGCCGACACCTTTACCCCGCATTTGACGTCGGTCCTAAATGATAGTTTGATTGGTAATTATCATTGTATGAGAAAAATTATTGGAACTGATTATCTATGCTAGTTGCAATGGTTAATCAATTCAATAGATCTATAACAATCACATTTCTTTTATTGTTCTGTCATAACTTTCTAAGCTAACTTACCAAGTTTCTTACTTCCTAAGCTCACTTTCCAAGTTTCTTACTTCCTAAGCTTACTTCCCTACTTCCTAAGCTAACTTGCCATTTCAACTAGCAGTTGCACTAATACCTTACAATATCTCTACAGACGATAAAATCTGGGATAATACTGAGAAGTTTACATATCCTTCGGAAGAAAGTTTAGAGCTTGCTCCTCTTTTTACTTTGGTAGGTTTTTATACAGTTTTTATTCAGCTTTTCGTCAATCTCAAGGATTTCAACTTAAAAGATTTTAGATAACAACTTTCAATACATAGATCAATTAATTAAACCTAAATGAATCATATGATAATTATGATAATTACACCCGTTTACCCAGGATGACCTAACCCCGACAATACCACCCCCACCTCCACCCCCACCTCCCTCCACATCCCACAAAGTTGAGGATATCGGAGTAGACCAGCTGGAGAAATCCCAATATTCACCCACTCACGACATACAGTATGAGGAAGACATGGACATTGGGCCAGACCTGGAACTATCCCCCTCTCAGTCTGCCGCTAATGAAGGGAACATTCCTGAAATTCCTGATCAGAGGTCTGTATGATGAGTGATTAATAAATCCATGATTAATAACTAAGAAATTAAATTCTAACTGATACGATCTATGGGAAACTGTGGGCAGGTTGTCTTATTTCAAATATTGAAAATAGCTGTTTAACATTACAGTTGCGTTTGATACAATCGTTTTTAACCTGTTTAGCCGACTTAAGATCTCAATGACAAAATGAAAATTTCAGGAAAACACAAAGAACAAGCGACTCCTCCTCGGACTATTTGAGTGCAGACGAAGACTTCCCACCACCTGCACCCTCCCCTCCCTCCATACCCAACACTCCTTCTCCTGGCCCCGATAAGGACGGAACTGATGACGTCACTGTAACAGAAACTGTCCTACAGGACCCACCAGACCGTACACTGAACCGTACATCAGACCGTACACTGAACCGTACATCAGACCGTACACCAGACCGTACACTAATATCCTCCCGCCAAGACGAAAATACAAGATCGAGAGGTACTCTATGTAAAAGTTTTGTGTCTAATGTTGCATATCGCGTTAAATAAACACCATAAACTGGTGGTATTTGAAGGTATTGTTTCCTGTTTTATTTATCATTATTCCCCTGTTCCGGTTTGGGTTTTAATATTTCATCGTATCAGCAGTTGGATGGCCAACTTCCTAACTTCTAAGTAGTTCTTACAGATAAATCATATATACAATATGAGATCCGAGAGTGAAATCTAGAATATTCAATGGCATTTTTTGAAATTTTTAAGCTCAAATTATGCAATGAACTAAATGACTATTGCAGATGATGAGCTTGTAAAGGACAGTCCTGAAATTATTGACATAGAGCTCAATAAAAATACTGCTGTTGAAGAACCAGGAGAGTTGGATGATAACATGGACGGGAAGAATTTCGAGGACATTGACTCGCCCGATGAGGTAAATTAATGATTTCGTGTTTCAGTAGTCCTATCTCAATGCAGAAATCTATCCCAATTTCACAATTGAAATAATCACCTACAACTACTCCTGAACCATATTAATCCGGCTGATATCCATGTGAAATTCGTTCATCATGCTCGAACTCACTTCACCCCTATTTCCAGCTGGAGGAAGACTCCGGAGAAACAGAAGAAAACCCTCTCCGACCCCAGATATCTCTGTTCAGGGAGATCATCACGGAATCCGGAGAGATTCAGAGAGTTCTTTACTTCCGGAAATCGAAGTTCCGGACATCCGGAACAGCGTTGTCCCAGATATCCAAGATGTCTAGTAGAATGGACTACCAGGACGCTTGTACTAACTCCGGATTTCCGGATTTGTTTAACAAAGGCTCCAGACCTTCTAGCCTTGGTAAATATTTTGTTTTGATACGTTTGTTATACACTTTATTCCCCATCATCGATGCTTTAAAATTATCGAGAATATTTGAACATACTTGAATTCAAAATTGACATCGCAGTTTGCGCTGCGACACGATGGTGTCGCTGAGACATATCCCATGAACATGAATAGTTAATACCCTTCTTCATTGACTGCAGCTTTGAGATTGACCTGAAAGTTGAAACAGAATTAGAGGAAAATGTAAATACCTCGGGAAAGCCCTCACACGGGTGTATTTCTATCAGGTAGAACGTTGACAGACAGAATAGAAAATCCTAAGAAGAAGCTACCTTTACACAGACCAGGTCCTCCTAAGGATGGGAACTTCGGTGTTTCACTTACCAGCTTGACCAGAAGTTTCAAGGTGAGTGATAGTTAGTTCTTGATACAGCAGACTGCTTTCATTATCTTATATTAAACTAGCAATTCTTGCTACCTAAAGCTACCTTAAAAGCATGTCGGCTCCTTTGAGAATTAACTCAGATATAAAGATATTCTCGTAATTTGATTGCTGTGATTATAATTAATGTAACATATTTTCAAGAAATTTTGGATCACCATCTTTCAGGTGAAGCATGATCCCTCCACTGCAGTCAAGATGAGAAACTTTGGGATGCCTCTTCGACAGATCCGTGAAAATCTCTTTAACCCTAACCAACAAAGAACAAGACATCTTAGTGTTACTTGTAGCAACAACCCCTTCGTATCAAACGCACCTCAAATGTCAAGTAACATGCGCATGGGTAACAACACTCTTACACACTCAGAACAACTGATATCTGAATTTTGCGCGTGCTGGGTACAACGTCCGTTCCACGATGCGCGATGCGCAACTGCGCACGATAACTTTGTGGAAAATATTCTGAGAAGGCATGGGAAAAAGTATCCCGTGATAAAGGAGTGTATAAGGGAGTACTCCAGGCAGATAGGACCCTGTGCTCGAGACCCTGTCAGAAGTTTTAATCTGTTTAAGTCTATCATGAATAGCAAGACCTGAAATTATAATAAACAGGATGTTTTTGGTTGTTAAATTTGTTTTCTTTTATCTATTTATAATTGGTTAAGCTATGGCTACCTACCGGCAATGATATTTTCTGGGAAATCATGTAAAAAATACTGTTCATATACTGCCTTCTATGAAAGTTTATGCTTTTACCGACCATGATTATCTTAGTATGTTAAAATATGAGCTAGGTTTTTATTTTCAGATTTCCAAATTTTGAAAACGCTTGTCGTCGTTGAAAGTTAAGTTATTATGCATTTCCATGTATTTTAGCTATGTATTTTTCAACTTTCTATTGAACTAGTAATTGCAAACAATTTTTTGTAAAGTGATAGAACTTCACATTACATATCGTACTGAATTATATTTCTTGAATTACAAAAAAAGTTTATTATGTAATGTTATACTGTTTTAAAATCAATTGTTTTATTCCCCGATTTAATTAATGTACAGAATAAAACATATGATTGACGGATATTTCTTTAATCTAATATTCGTGATCTTCAATGTTACTAACGTCAATTCTCTTTCAACTGTCACCACTGGTGCACATATGTTTAAACCGTGCGTTGTTAAGAAAATATATCTTAGTGTTCTGCCAATCAGGATTCCAACAAGAAGTTCTCAGTATTATCATCATCATATAATTCAGCTATAGAACTAACAATGTGTACATTTAACTAGTCCATTGTGTACCTAGCTTGTAAATCCAATTTTTCTGCAGTTTACGTTTTCTTATTTCTTTGTTTCCTGTATAGCTCTGTTATGACTGCAGCCTCTGAGAACGAAGTCCCTAACACTATGAAAACAGAAACAGAAGCCCCCTTAAAAACAGAAGCAGAACCTACCGAAAAAACAGAGTCGACAATGAAAACAGAATCAGAGCCGACAATAAATACCGAGGCTGCAAAAACAGAAACCAAAGTGGAAACTACTGATAAGGGGACTAAACTTGAGGCTGTCAGCACTGAGGGTGTGGAAGTTGAGTCACGTGAGTTCCTCTTTTAGTTATTCTACTCATTATGTTTTTGTCTATAGTAGTTAGTCTGTCCTTAGTTAGATTATTGCTAACTAGATAATTACTACTATTTAGATAATTACTACTTATTAGTCGGAATACCTGAACAGTGAACACCATGTCGGCCTGCGAGACTAACAATTAACACTCCACACTAATACATAATTATGACATTCCGTTCGACAGTCTTCAACAGTAGCAATTTACACTGACTCTAGAAACCTGCTATATCAATCTCATGAGAAACGGGGACAGTGATTTCATGGCAGGTTTTTAAGCTAGTTCTATCTTCAAACTCAGACACGTAAATGACTGGCTTACTGAGATAAATAACTAAAAATAGAAAGACTGATCATATGTCCAATAATATTGCAGATGTTGCAGCTAAGATAGTTAAGCAGCTGGAGTACTATTTCGGAGACAGAAACTTGCGTCAGGATAGATTTCTGTTGCGAGAGGTTACACTCGATAACGGCTGGATTTCTCTTGACACCATGCTCAACTTCAAACGGTGAGTGGAGTCGTAATACAACACAATACAATGCAATACTACAATTATATAATACAATAGAATACAATACAATACAATACAATACAATACAATACAATACAATACAATACAATACAATACAATACAATACAATACAATACAATACAATACAATACAATACAATACAATACAATACAATACATTACAATACAATACAATACAATTGTCGCAGATTGGCCAGTATTTGCTCCGACAAAGCGAAGATTGCTAAAGCCATAGAAAGCAGCAACACCAGTCTCATCGTTCTGAACGAAGAAAAGAACAAGATCCGACGAAACCCAGATAGACCTCTTCCTAAGAACTCCGGTAAGTTGGGATACACGTTTCGTAAAATGTATTATATAGGTTTGTTCTCAATCAAAACAATCTTATAGGCATGTCTAACGCTTTACTGATTATAATTTGAAAAAAGTTAAAAGATTATAATTGATAGTACAACTGTACTATTATCAGATGAAGAGAAGTTAGCGAGCAATCTAAAGACCGTCTATGTTAAAGGACTGCCACTAGATCTGAACATCGATAAAGCAGAGGAGTTCTTTGCAGCGCACGGCAAAACTTGTTATATTAAACTGAGAAAAGACGGCAGTTCACAATTTAAAGGGTAAATTAGATACTAACTTCGTTACTAACTTCGTTACTAATTTGGTTACTAATTTGGTTACCAACTTGGTTATTCACTTGGTTATTAACTTGGATATTCACTTGGTTACTAACTTGGTTACTAACTTGGCTCTTAACTTGGTTACTCACTTGGTTACTAAGGTGGTTTCAAGTGGGGAGGGGACCTTTTTAAGTCCTCATTCGGGCAAGCTCGACTCCCAGAGGTGTGCACTGATTGGTAACGGGTGTGTTATGTTGTTTTGGGTATTCCGAAAGATCAAAGATCAACCAAGCTACATGATGTGTACGGAGCAGATATTTGAACGGACACGATTTCCACTGATAGTCAATTCAGAGAATTCATTGACCAGCACCGTGCTGAGTCGGGTATGATCCGACAGCCTCTGCATTTTATTGGTTACTCACTTGGTTACTCATTGACGAAATGAGTGCTCTAACAATAGGGCCGGTAGCTCAATTGGTAGAGCACTCATCTTGACAATGCAGAGGCAATGCAGAGGTTTTCGGATCCTACCCGATTCGGCACGGTCGGGTATGATCCGAAAACCTGCAATAATTCAATTAACACCTCCCAGATCCGTGTTTATTGAGTTTGAAACACAAGCTGACGCGGACAAGATAGTTTTAAACAAAGAACTCAAGTTTACTCCTGAATCTGAACCTCTGATAGTGATGAGTAGGAACGATTACTTCAAGTCTAAAAGCATGGTAGGTCTAAAGTCTAAACAGCGTTCAATGTAATGCGAACTTAGACACATTAAATACGGGACACTTTTTTTAAACTTAAACTCGGTCCAATAGGGTCCCATAAGCAGTATTTCACAAGCAGTATTTCATTTGAAAAGATTAGATGTAACTCTAACGTTTTATTGTAGATTATCCTGATTATTACCACGTACCTACTGCAACGAATAAACGCTGTGTAAAGAAAGTTTGTTAAAGCCTGCATATAAGTCTGTATGTTATCCTTGTATATAAGCCTGTTAAGCTTGTATAATGTATAGCTCGTATAAGCCTGCATTAAATAAGCCTGCATTAATTAAGCACGGAAATAAACTGCTTGTACTGTAACTGTGTGAGGTAACTATATAATATTCTCCAGAACGTAAAGCAAGAAAAGAATACAAAGAGGGAAGAACAAATGGGAGGAAATGCGGAAGTGAAACTTGATGTTCCTGAGACTGTCGAGTTCGAGGTAAAATAAGTAGAATAAATAAATAATAGAATAAAATAAATAAATATAATAATAATATATGAATAAATAAATAGAATAAAATAAATAATAAAATAAATCTTACTTCTGACAAATCCTAAGTTTCAGTATCATGAGAAATAAGAAAAATGAATTGTTAAATTATTTAAGACTGTTGAAGGTTTCTGTCTATTTTTATGAATATTCTTTGCATATATGTGTGACCATATGTGCCCATGTAGGATTATTTTGTATTCATTCTTTCAATCCGTTTTTAGCTGCAGATTGTCGATAATAGAACCTACTCTTTTTGTATTCATGCAATATACGAAAATATCAATAATATCGTTCATATACTTTCATATTTTAAATTGTCGCTCATTTTGTTCAAGAGTTAATGTATTATTTGACGCAAGTTTATGTGCAATAGTTATCGACTTTGTAGGATCCTATGTATACAATACTCAACACCTAAATAGGTGTTATTGTTATCACTAACATAAAGAACATTAGTGCTATATATACAACTTGTAATACAATGTATATTGTATACCTCTATAACATCAACTTAAACACGTACATTTGCTCTTGTGTTAAGTTTATATAGGTAATTGTAACTGTAAAAAGCCATTATACGTGGACTACAGTTGTCACTCTCTAGTAAAGATTTTGTTGTTCCCCGTTAAGAGTTTCACCTCTACATTCGTACTATTATACTCCTGCTCAAAATGTATGAGTTGGGTAAACTTATTTCCATTTTCTCTATTATTGATTCGCTTCATCACATTTTTGCTAAATATTCTTGATTATAGTTAATTATAGTTAATTATAGTTAATTATTAAAACGTACGTACGATAGTTAATTATATAGTTACACTTCCTATTTAAAGACACTCCGCAGAAAGGCAAAGTACTGAAGATAACTGGACTTGCTGGTGTAGAAACTACGCGAGAAGAAATGAAGACTGTGTTCGAGGGAAATGGCGTTTCTTGGGTTACTTTCAACAAGGGAGATCCTGAGGCTTTCATCAGGTTTATTTTTTGTTTTTTTTGTAGGTTGCTCAAAACTTCGTTTAATTATTTAGATTTATTGCCATTTTATATTTGTTGCGATTTCCATTCTAGGGCCCAATCTCGATTCTCGCACTGGTGTGTTTTTACACTCACATCTGTGTTTAGGAGACCCTCAAATCCTTTGAATACATACATCTATAAAATACAGGGAATTTGTTTTTTTATTTAAAATATGTTTGGCAAGATGAGTTTGCTTGATAGGTTTGCTAGATAGGTTTGCTAGATAGGATTGCTAGATAAGTTTGAGTCATGTACAATCATTGTGTAAGTTATATGTATTTGACCGATTTTGTATGATTTTAAAACAAATCTTTTTTAGTGACTTGGTTTCAAATTTCGGCAGCTTAAATAAAGTTTTGTTCCTCAGGTTCGACGGAAGTGCTCAAGAAGCTCTGGACAAAGTTAAATCAGATGAAAAGTTTATGTTATCAGGAAAAGAAGCGTCAACTGTGGTACGTTATTTGTTGTTCTTGGTTTGGCGAAAAGAATTAGTACAGTATGCACTCTTAATTCTAGGAATTACGGCTGGTATTTGTTATCAGTAAAGCGGCAATGTATTGAGTGCTATATTGCAATAATTATACCATCCTAGAAATTTAAAAACGTGTTTAAACCGAATTACATCCTTTCCTCCGAAGTCCTTCCTAGAATCCGATATACATTATGCTTCTTGGTTACAATCTTGAGTAAAATTCAACACCAAGCTGGACGTAATTTAGACGTAATGCTGTTATGTCATGATTGCTCAAATTTCATAATTAATCAACACGCTGTATGTTTTGTACGTACACAACACGCCGCGATAGCGGTTTCATCAAACGCGCAACAAAATTTGTCCCAAAATATGACCGGCGCGCGCGCACATTTTACCCTTGTGCGTGAAGAAAGCACATCACTTTTTGGTCACGTGATAATTTTAAGTAGGTGGGAATTGTGATACATCGTTAGTGCATGATCGATACATTACAATGATCAAATCAGCTTGAAAATGTACTTGTCAGTTGTCTCAACTTGCTTTGTTATTGAGCTAGAATCAATATTCATTTTGTTCATCTCGTCCATATTAGCGGGCTCGATTTAAATTCCTACTTAACGGCCCAAGTTATTCATTGAAATTCTTTGCAAGTGCCAAGTCCCAAACTTTTTCATGAAGGAAACACACCATTGTTAGGTATTAGAGGGAGAAGAAGAAGAAGCATACTGGAAGAAAGCAGCTCTTGAAAAAGCAGAGTTCTTCCACCGGAAGAACACAAACCGAAAGAGGAGGTTTGACGGCGGCGGACGAGGAGGTAGAGGTGGTCGCGGAAAGAGACACCGCCGCGATTAGCACACTTATCATCTTCATTTTTAACTGGTCTTGGGCCGCTGATTTATGTGTCAAGTAGCCCGTATTTAGACCTGATGTGTTCCGTTATTCCATGCAGTTGTAACAGGTTGAAATGACGTAGCAGGAGTTTTTTATTTATTTTTCAGGTTAATTCCATCATTCAGCCGATTTATAATTCTGAGACCGCCATCTCGTTTTAACAAGTTCTCATAATTTATTCAATTTTACGTTTTATTTGAAGATCTGTTTATTATTGATCTCTATTCTGAAATCTATTCTTATTTTCCACAAATGTTCCCGTCTTATGACTAGATAAACTTTCTTGGCGGATCTGTGGATCTTCTATGGAAGTTCTGATTTGAATGTTACTTTTCTCTGTATGACTTAGAAATGCGATCTTTTAGGACAAGTAAAAAAGTTTCATGAAAGATCTCATTCCTTAGTCATACAGAGAAAAGTAACATTCAAATCAGAACTATTATGAGACTGAACAACTATCCGCTGCTACTACAAATAAGTTCTATGGAAGTATAAATGTTGACTGTCCGAAATAATAAATCTTATCCTACATTTCACATTACTAACACTCCCTAACTAATGTAGGCACACATGTAAAAACAGGTGCTGAGAAGGACATGTCGGAACACTATGGTTTGTTTTATTTGAGTTATTAGTTATGTGTAGTTCAGTTTTTGGCACTCCAACTGAGTCTAGTTTTTCCCCTTTTATGTTGAACACGTTTGCTCATGTGAACATCCATTGTTAGCACCTTTGCACTTCGCACAAGCGACACTCTTTAAAAGATATACAAATTTCAGATTTCCTCTTCAAGTTCCTGATTATTGGTAGTGCGGGTGTCGGAAAGTCCTGTATTTTACATCATTTCATCGAGAACAAATGTGAGAATTTATCATCTTATTTTGTATCTGTATCCCCCTCCAAAAAGCTTTTCTACTGCAGTAAAATAGAAGACCCAGATCAAAGCTGCTATTTAATAAAATTAGTAACAACTAAGTTGTGGTTACAATAAAACTAGGTAACTATAAAAACTAGGTTTCCTGAACTATAGCGAAAATAAACAAGACAACCCAACTTTAGCCTCCTCTCCTCAGTCAAGTCAGACAGCAGTCACACAATTGGTGTAGAGTTTGGCAGTAAAATAGTCCAGGTACGAGGAAAGAGGGCTAAGTTACAGATCTGGGACACGGCCGGGCAGGAGCGATTCAGATCTGTCACGAGAAGTTACTATCGAGGTTAGCAGATCTAAGTTTTCTCATTTTATTATACTCCAGTTATCGTTATACTCTAGATGACGTGATACCACATTTAGATATTTTACTTCCAGATATCGTAATTCTAGCTGAGTTATCATGAGGAAAACAGTTCAGAGAAGAAATAAGTGCTGTCCCGGAACCACATGAAGCTTATACACGTCTCACCAACACTTCTTCCCTCTCAGGAGCGGCTGGAGCACTGCTAGTCTATGACATTACCTCACGTGACTCCTTCAACGCACTAACTGACTGGCTGACTGACGCGCGGACCCTAGCTAGCCCCAACATCGTTATAATCTTGGTTGGCAACAAGAAGGATCTGGAGGATAGAGAGGTGACGTTTATGGAGGCCAGCAAGTTCGCCCAGGAAAACGGTAGGAAATATTTCTACTCTAGAAAACAGTGCTTTCTAGCTTCTAATTGGTTAAAATTTGTGACTCCTCAGTTCTTTCTAAAATACCTTTCTTTATCGCTTTTTGTAAAAAAAAGCCTACCAATAAACGGAAGTGAATACACCTATTTCACTAACAATACTATGCGATATGACCCCCTGAGACTAATTGGGTAATGGGTGTTACGATCTGATTCCCATGGGTTCCTAGATTCCAAGGTTCCCAGTTCCCAAGGTTCCCAGTTGTCGGCCACCGATACAAATATACAGCAAATGAATCAATATCACACAACACTGAACTCTTCACTGACTGTATGTTAAATACCACATTGTTTGGCTGTGACTGTAAGTTAAACACGATCTTTACACAGATCTGATCTTCCTGGAAGGGAGCGCGCTAACTGGGGAACACATAGAAGACACCTTTCTGCAATGTGCCAGTTCTATTCTCTCAAAAATAGAATCATGTGAGTTGACAGACCCTTCCTGGATTGGCTGATGCCATCTTAAGTTCATTTCTTACTAACGATAAATAAATAACATCCCATATTTAATCAACTTAACTAACTCGACACCTAAACATGCCTAGAGTAGTTTTAATCTTACCCACCGACCAAATGACAGGGGACTTCTCGCGATGTTAGCTCCAAATGGATACATAGGTGGCTAAATGTTTGAGTGGATTAAGATATTAAGTCAGCACTGTTGCTTCTTTATCGGAAATTTAGTCGAAGTCTAAACAGCTGCCTTTTGAGATATTTCCTTGCGATTTGATCTCCTCTGCTTCTGCTTCTGCAAAAAAGAACTCTAAATAATGACCAAAGGATTATATCATATAATTGCGTATCTTTGAATTCTTCTTCGGTATTATTTCGTACGTCCAGTATGGATGCCTCATCAAATGGTCTTTCATTTTGATGTGCTAACGTGTGACTGCCAGTTCTACCAATCCCTCACTGTTTTCGACTTAGTTTTATAAAACTACCTGAGATTTCTGTCAGTTTGCGCGTGTGATAGCAATTTGTAACCACAGTATAAAATTAAAAAAAACCATTTTAAGGCTACAAAATTTCCTCTTTTTAGCTAATTTTCTCGTCTAATCCATTCTTTCATTCCAGCCGAGTTAGACCCTGATAAGATGGGCAGTGGAATCCAGTACGGAGCAGAGAGCGCGTCTTCGCGGGGAACCAGTATTCAGCGTCGTAACAACACGTCACGGTCAGACTCTAACTGTCCCTGCTCCTGACCATTCTACTTCGGGATCTAGTTGTCCCTATTCGGGATCTAGTTGTCCCTGTTCGGGATCTAGTTGTCCCTGTTCGGGATCTAGGTGTCTCTGTTCGGGATCTAGGTGTCTCTGTGGGGGTAAAGCCCGGTTTGTCCCGTTGCAATGACAGTGATCCTGTTTTCAGTAAAATTTGACGACTTTTTCTTGTGTTTGAATGGATTGAGCACGACTAAACAGCTAGATAAATAGTAATATTCTAATGTTGTACTGTATTGATTTCTTTGATTGCACTGCTGATATTGTTGAAATTTAACTGTTTAAAATCTGTGTATAGAAATGCGTGAAAGAGAGATTGAGGTATGGCGTCAGTCTTGGAAATGTTGTCCATAGATTTTTGGTATTTGCAGAAAGTTTGACTTTATTTTGTTACGTAGATGATTAGTTCCCTAGTTGTCTTTAGATTCAGGACAATGAAAATGGAGATGATAATCTGCTACAAATTTCACCAAGCTACACAATATTTCACTAGTACTGAGAACTAATTTTCTCGGATATTTGTTGAAACATGTCGTTTATCGTTCTTATCTCCTTAACATACACATTGCAACCACTGACAAGTCGAACTTTGGTGTTATGATTGTAGCTTCTGTTAATTTTTTGAGTTTTTCTTGTGTACACTCAAGTTGTCAACTTAGTACAGCTGATGCCTCATATTTATACAGTTCAATGTATATTGAGACTAGATTTAATCAACATAGCGCTACCAAGATTTGAATTTATTGAATTCACATGAATTCATTGTATTTGCATGTTAACTTACAGTTTCGTTTTTAAACCAAGTTTGATCCGTAGTCCTTGGTGAAGAAAGTAAACTACTTTTAACTTTATAGAATAGTGCATTGAAATCTTCATAATTTGGGATTAAAGAAAATATGTGATGTGATCCGATTAATTGAATTGTTGAACTTGAAACTTTTTGCCTTATTTCTTATAATTCAGTCTGAATGAATAGGCAAATTTTCATGACATTTCTGTTACAATCAGTAGTATGGATGTCAGTCTGTTTGATAGCGATAGACTATGATGGTTAAGAAAAACAAACACATCCGCCCATGACATGTTTGCTTTCTCAAAGCCCAGGGAAAAGTTATATTTGAGGCCCTCTATTTCGGGATCTCATTCAACAGTCTAGAAAAACTTACCGTAACTTTCACACTTTGTCGAGCCAGCTTTACTGAATTGCCCCTTCGGACATGACTTACACTTCGCACTGGCTGCGTCGTAAAATTTTCCAGCTGGGCATTTGTCTAGAAATGAGAAGTCAAGTCAATACAACTAATACGTTTATTTAGGACAGAGCACTGAGCACACTCACAATCCGTCATGTAAAACAGACATACAAACAGAACGACAGACACACAGACAGACTGAACATTATGTAATTACCACATTTAGTTATGTAATTACCACATTTAGTTATGTTATTACCACATTTAGTTATGTAATTACCACATTTAGTTATGTTATTACCACATTTAGTGTGATCCATGTTTGAGCTGACTCCAGCCGGACAAGACTGACATTCCGTAGCTCCATCTCCACTTATCTTGTTCTCTCCACATACAGTACACGTATATGTTGAGTAGGACCAGAACTGTCCAGCTTTACAGAAAACTGTTGGAAAAGTTTGATAGTCACGTGTTTTTAGTTTATTTAACTGTCGCACGTGCCTTATTTAACTGTCACGCACCACACTGTACACCACACTGTACACACCACACTTTACACACCACACTGTACAATGTACATACCAGACTGTACATACCACACTGTACATACCACACTGTACATACAACACTGTACATACCAGGCTGATTCATTTGAACTTTAGAATGTTGTGTTATCAAATTAAAAAACTTACAGTAATGTAATAAAGATCGCTAAAATCTTACTCATGGGTGGAAAGCCGCCTTTCGAGGGGCGAAGAAAGAATACCAGCAAAAGAAGCTGGAAGAAAAGGATTTTCTTGCGTTTCATCTCAAAACTAGACATCAATTACAAATTATCTGTTGAGAATCATAATTCAAGTTTAGGATAATTATTATGTATTAGGCTTCTTGGCCATTGGCTTCCGATGTGTTTTAAATATAAATCTAAAGAGTAGTAAAACTACAAATTTTTAGTACTATTTAACCATTACCACTCTTAAAAGTTAAACCCGACTCTTGCTGGTCAAAGCTAAACGGCGAACGTTTGGTAATAACGTTCGAATTATATCAGTCGCAAAACCCAAAGCGTGCCTCCAGCCAGAAAAGACACGTGGTTTTTAGATACCTTTTAATTTCACGTCTAGCTCAAGATAATAAGGGATCACTTATACATTATATATACCACACTTCCTGTTGTCATACTAGGGGGTGGCAATTATTTTTCTTTTTTTGAACCCGGACTAAAATTTGACGAAAAATCGATTGAAAATAGTCAAGAGGTTCAAAATTTTTGGTTAAGTGTCTTTTCTGGGGTGGTTGCCACCACCCTAAAATGTTGGTCATGATCTGAACCTCAGTCTGTGCTGCTTTCCACGATCGGAGGGGACCGTAGAACGAGCCACGTAACTTCAAGTTCAACCACTGATAGTAATACTTCTAGGACAATTAAAGTATAACTATAAGTATATAACAAACTCAAAGTCCACCGGTTATAGTATCATTATACTTGTAGGCCCCGGGTAACTTTTGCAACCGAAACTTTTGCATTCATTTCAACTGAGACAGTAAAATGGAGTGTGGATAAAAGCATGAGGAAAGATGCACAA
Source organism: Mnemiopsis leidyi (assembly GCA_000226015.1). NCBI lineage: Eukaryota > Metazoa > Ctenophora > Tentaculata > Lobata > Bolinopsidae > Mnemiopsis > Mnemiopsis leidyi. The sequence goes on from JH153048.1 coordinate 196,569, forward strand.
ACAAACGAACCTACAGTATACCGACAGTAACGGGAGAAGAGCGAGGACAGTAAGAACGTCAACCACGTGACCGGGGCGCTATTTTTAGAGGTCGGCAGATTCCTGCTACAAATGTTTGTATTGTTGTTTGTAGGGCTATTAAGTAATTAAGAACAGCTCATACTCATAGTGGTGCATACAGGAGAGAATCCTTGTGTGCTCGCTTTAGAGCATAGCAACACAAACATTTCATGCATCGTAGAGAAAGGTAAGAATGAATCGGCAAACACACATGACAGACAAGCCTGACAAAATTATATCCGTCTAAGGTTCTAAGTGTAACGAACGTACTCGGGTATAACCACGACAATTACCGCATGGAAAATGGATCAAATCCAATATAGAGTGGATGGAGTCCATGAGCAGTATTCCCGGGATTTAATTTAGATAAACGTACAACTACAATAGGATGATGCTTTGTCCGTTACTGTTAGACTCTCATTGCAGTGCTCCGACTCGTCAATATTTATATTAGTATTACTATTAGACCTCGCACCAGTTAGTGGAAGTGGAACCAGCTCCGTCACAGAAGATGTTTCCTCTAACATTGGTTGGGAAGGATACTTGACGTACCCAACAGTACTGTCCTTTGTAGTCACGTTGGGGTTTACAAGCCCACTAGTGCCCGGGGGGAGGGGGGGAACAAGGGTAGCAGCACGAAGTAGCGCCTAGTTCTTGGAGCGAATAAACCAGGTTTCTTAATAAAATATTGTGAAGAAGTGGCTGTGATAGGATTAGGAGTTAGATAACTAGATAAGGCCTGACTAACAGACTAGCACCAGAGCGAGTGTCATACATAAGTTCATTCGTCGGGGATCATGTAAAGTTAAAAGCTGGTGGAAGTTTAAGTTAAACTATAAATCGGCGAGAAACCATGTTTCGCTCGGACTGTAAAGCTGTAAAGTGATATTCTTCATTTCAATAAATTCTAAGTGCAATTTTTATTGAATTTAGCCTACTTATTCAGTTGACAGTTCCTTTCTTAAAAAGGAGATCTTTCATCAGCTACTCATTTTTCTGCGGCCTTCATTTCAGTAACCAGTGGCGATCCTGTTGACGAGATTATATCCGTCTACCGCGACAATAATCCTGTCGACATTGGTCACAATAACGCCTCATTTCTGTAGCATACTTATTCAGGATCTGCTGTTTAACCTCACTTTGAATTCGGCTACTGAAACCACTCTTGTGAGGCTTTAAGTTTAATTTCAAGGAGGCAAATTGGGATGTGCGAGGCCCTTAGTCAATCTCTTTTGTAGGTTTATAACTGCCGCGGTCTTCACGAGCTATAGCCCCAACGAAATCCCGGACTATTGTCAGACGCTTGTCTGAGTACGTGAAACTATCTATAGATGCTTGTCGCTATAGATGCTTGTCGTTATAGATGCTTGTCGCGGTTACGTTTACAATCGACTATCCACTCTCGCAGCTCAAAAAAGTTCGACGCAGCTTAAAAGATCGGTATCATCTCGGATATCCTCTTTTGAACGACAGTTATCGCCCCTGCTTGAGGAGCTCTCACAGGATGGATCTCCTTTATACCATAACTAGAGTGGACCAAATCAAGGATATATACAATATAATGCGTGACAGGAATAAGAAATTTACGTTTTTAGATCGTTGTTTACGCTATGTTCTGGTACAACAAGAGGGAGAATAAAATGATATTATATCAAGACTGAGTCTATAGACGCCATACGTACGTAATACGTATATTGAAATTATTTCAAGCAGGACCGAAAGCTAAATAAACGTATGTGGTTAATACTAGCTAGCTAAGGCCGGATGCGCGCAGCATCCAAAGCAATAAGTCATATGAACTTTCATAGCACGACATTGTATGGCGCATTCCACCAGCAGTATTAAGTAGACCCACGAACAGTTAGATGGGAGACACACGGTGTAGTTTTAGCAATTACAGTAAAGTTAGCAAATAGAAAATCTAGAATAGTGTTTATAACCTATCTTCCACATTGATATAAACATCACTTGTAGACAAACCAATCAGAAAATGCGGCGAAGTGAAATCTGCATAAAGTAAATTGAAAAGCCATAATTTATAACTTTGTAATTTAATTAAGTTCTTAAAAGCATAGCCACACGACATCAAGTGAAATTGAAATCAACATTAAAACACTGCGAGAATACAGAATAAGAAACATTTTGTTTCCTATTACGAAAACTTTAAAAGTAAATGTCGCGATATCAAAAGGCCTTGAGTTTTATGACGTAGAAAACAAATTGGGTGATTCAGCATCGAAAACTTTTTAACGCTCCAAACACCACACTTTAACTTTCCCTAACTTTTAGTAAGTGGTACTGCAACTTCATATCTCAACAAAAAGAATTTAACTTCAAACACACATTATCAAAACATCTCAAAACTCTATGCCACAATTCATGTATTCGTGTAATAATTACATGTTCTCGTGTTATAATTAAAGAGTTTAAAATTTCCTTCCACAGCAAAGCGAGAAAGAAAGATACGATTCCGTGCATGATTTTGCTGGTACAATAAACTGTGCTTTAACTATAAAAGTACATAATAATGTGTAACAGAGATGCACTGTTCTGTGTGTGATGGCCAGGGTTTCTGTTGGAATTTTAGATTTTCCAGCAGCTCAGAGTTGCAAGAATTGATGGAGGAAGCCCCAATTGAGGAACTGAAATTTAGGAACCGTTCTCTGCTGCTTCAGTTTCTTGTGAATTTTCGGAATTTTCACATTTGTTCTCTTTTTGAGAAAGAAGTTCGTTGCTGCAAGACAATTTAAGTGTGTCAACTGATTTGCTTGAGATGTCCTCTTCACATTCCGTTGCTGTTTCCTGTTTATCTGCTTCACCTTCCTCAGCCTTATTTTCTGCTACTTCCTCTGTTTTGTCTGGCGTGGTAGTTGAAACAGAATCCCGAACTTCAGTTTTCCCCGGACTAGGCGCTGTTTCCACTGGCACCTCCTCGGCTGTTTTCTCTTCCCCTGACTCTGAAGTCTTCTCGGTCTGTTCTGTTTGAGAGCCACCCTCTTCTGCTGAGTTGGAATGCTCTGCTGAGTTGGAATGCTCTGTTGTATTGGAATGCTCTGTTTCTGTACTGTTTTCTGCTCCCTCCTCTTCCTCTTCCTCCTCGTATTCAAATTCTTCTTCGTGATAAGCTAACTCATGAGAATACCTGCAGTGAATTAGACAGTTCAATTAACACTTGCTACGTTTAGTAGTTGAATATAGTTGAGTATAGTATAGTAGTTGAGTAAGTATAGTAGTTGAGTAAGTATAGTAGTTGAATATGGAAATTATCATGGACTCACGATTTCATAAATATGAAAATATTCAAATTAAAGATAAAAACACAAACCGTTTCTCAATTGTCCAGAAGTGTTGCCCACAAAACTGACATCTGTATTCTTTGCAGTTTGGCGTGTGTTGCCACAATTCTGCCTCCGTAGCGAATACCTGTAAATTGTATTTGTGTTCTACGCGTAAACAGTGATCGAATTTGAAAACAAGACTTGCGGCCGCTTTCATTGTGTCAGGCGACCGCTGAATTTCCCGTGTCATGCCATCGCTTATTGTTAATACAATTCACAGAATGAGGAATAAAAATACGCAACAGGCAACTCGCATTTCGCAAACCACTAACCAGACGTCATTTTGGTCAATTTCATCGTTCTGCACGTGTTAAACGCGCGAATTAATGCAGCCGTTCGATGCAAGATTCGAAAACTGCACGCTGCACGCGCAAAGTTGGAATGTGTTTTTACAAATGGTGTGGATAAGTCGTTAATTAAAATTGTCCGGCTGAACGTTTGAAATCGTGTTACATTCATCTTTCAATCTAGGTAATCTGTCATTCAAGACAAATTACTCAATAAAACTTCAGTTTAAAAGAATTTTGATCGTATCTCTTGATTGATGGTACATCTTGTTGCGATTGTTGCATGATTAGAACAAATAATTGAGGAAATCATGTAAACATTGCATAATGTGAACTACATTCGTCGGCCGGAGGCAGTTAAGTCTGGTAACACTAAACACAGCTATTATTGTATTCGTATACATGATTAAGTTTGATAAAGGAGCGCGCGCACGAGCGTAACGCACGAACGTACACACGACAAAAACCTAGTATACACATTCTCCAACCACCCCCTCGAACGTTAACCCTTAGTAATGCCTTTTTGCGCCTTCGGCGCAAAAAGGCATTTGACGGGAAAATACATTTTACTGGATTTCCTTAGCAATAAGGTCTAAAATCAATCAAATGTTATCCATTAGTCGCCTACCATTGGACAAGTACTACAAAGGATGGTGGGTCTAAGGAACTTCCGGTTGCGATACTTCTTACTGATGAGAGCTTGGTCCGACTTGAGATGTACGCGCGAGATGTGATGCTTCATGAGAGGTCGGTCGTCTGTTCGGAACATGCACTGTCCGTACGAACATCTGGGATAGGATGTGTTACTTTGTTGTAACGTGTTACTTTCTTGTTACGTGTTACTTTCTTGTTACGTGTTACTTTCTTGTTACGTGTTAATTTCTTTTAACGTGTTACTTTGTTGTTACGTGTTACTTTCTTGTTACTTTGTTGTTTAGTGTTAATTTCTTGTTACTTTCTTGTAACGTGTTAATTTCTTGTTACGTGTTACTTTGTTATCACGTGTTAATTTCTTTTAACGTGTTACTTTGTTATCACGTGTTAATTTCTTGTTCAGTGTTACTTTGTTGTAACGTGTTACTTTCTTGTTCAGTGTTACTTTGTTGTAACGTGTTACTTTGTTGTAACGTGTTACTCTGTTGTAACGTGTTACTTTCTTGTTACGTGTTACTCTGTTGTTACGTGTATCACGTGTATCACGTGTTGAGTAAGAAATATCACGTGTAAACTTACTTGTAGATAGGGTTGAATCTGTAATCTGAATCATGGTGAAGAAGATGGTCCGACAACTGAGCCGGACTGTCGAAGTGATATCCGCAAATGTTACATTTCACGATTTCTATCCCGCAGCTGACGCGGCGCTTCTTCGCGGGGTACCGCTCGTCGTAGTCCTGCGCAGTGTCGTCCCGTGGTCCTACAGCTGGAACACGTAGTGTAGATGTAAACGTGCTTTATTAAATTCACTTAGAGATTAGTATAAAAGTATAAAGTATCGTATAATCAGCTGTAAGAAGATATTTTCGAGAAGAATTGTAAATGTCGACATATTCTAGAGAAAGAGATGAAAAACACGTAATATGAGGTAATTAATAGATTAATTATGCTATAATTACCTGTGTGCCAAATAGTATCAGGTTTAAGATGGTTGGAAGGATTTATCGGTTCTATTTTACTGTCTTCTTTACTTTGTGACATGCCCTGCTGTGTTAAGTAATTCCAGGTTAGAATTCCAATTAAATAAAAACTTTTAGATAATTCCTGTTGAATAAAAATAGCGTTTGTTTAACGCACATTTTTTCACAGTCAGCAGTGTGATGACTATACTTTTAAACACTTGCAAAAAGGATTTCAGTGACCATGCATCAACTTGTCCAGCTGTGATTGTAAAAAGAATAGCTTAGTTTCTTTACGACGCGTTTATAGCAGTGTAACAATGAAATGAGCAATTTATATAAACAATAGTAAAATTTTTTATAACTAAAAATGATCACAACAAAAATTCTGGCAAAAACCATGTCTTCCAACATTATTCATAATCAGAATATCCGAACTCCATTGGCAAAGAAATGCAAAGTTGAAATATGGGAGACGTGTATCGGGTGCAAAATATTTGTTACATAACTGCATAACTAGATGTATACCTACTTAATTGTAACGAATTTTACATTAGTCGTGTCATTAAATGAGTGAAATTAAAATGCTTTTAGCGTTTTCATTCTGAACTTCATCTGCTTTGAATTGTGTACTGTCCGACATATAATCAATTTTTGATTTAAAACATTTCAAAACAGCAGTAAACATGGAATATATTTTTGTAAAACCAAAACCTTCAACAGTGTATCATGCATATTTGGAATATTTTCTAAAAATTGAAATTAATCACCAAAACTTGCTTGGGTGCAATGCTTACTACTCGACGTATGATCTACCTTAAATCTTGAAGTACATTACAGAAAGAATCTGAAAAACATAATCAATAAATTAAATCACGCATGATATATATCTATTCGCCAAGAGGGAAATACATTTTAGAGCTCGATAACCCATTCCAGATCATGGATAATATCCGTATCGTAAAGAAAACATATTATCACAATCAATCAACTATTAATCACACAGAGTCGTTATTTGACTTACTAATTATAATTTTCTAACTAGTTCAGTAATTGCGAAGACTTACAGCTTATAGCCGGTAGATAATAATATATAGTAAAGTAGTTAAGAAGAGAATGCTGAAACTCAACTTTTAACTATGTTCAATGTCCATCTTTCGTCCACAGTACAGTAAATCTAAACTTATCTCTCAGTAGTTATCTCTCAGTAGTTATCTCTCTTGTAGTATCTTTAGAGCAGTTCAATGTTTATATGTTGGGCAATATTCCACAATGTAATGTCGGGCAACAATATGCCACTATGTAATATCGAGCTATAACATATTTCATATTATGGAGAAAAACATCCCAAAATATCAGACAATATTCCAAAATATCAGACAACATCCTAATATATCCAACAATATCGGGCAATTCACTCAACCAAAGTCTTAGTCTCTTCTCAGTTCCAAAGTTTAATTGGCCGGTTTAATAAGTACCCGCTATATAATGCATCCTAGAGCGCAGGTTAATGGACGGGATCAAAATCATTCAAGTCACGTGACCAGCTAATCCACAACAAGGTAACTACACGTGCTGTAACACCAACATTTACTCTGAAGTAGGGGCCGGTTTTAGATCACATTTCCCATCCGGACACTCACTCACAGCAGGAATTTCAGGCATTTCAGGAATTTCAGGCACGACAGGAACTGTTGGAACTTCAGCGGGTGTTTCAGCAACTGCTACGTTTTTTGCAGGGGCAGCTGTGGGAAAGTAAATTTAATCTATCTAATACAGTTACTTGTTCAATGTATTAAATATTAGATGTGTTATGTGTTTAATGTATTAAATATTAGATGCGCTTCTTTTTATGAATTAAATACTATATGTGTTACGTGTAATATAAAGATTTGATTTAAATGCTGTAACATGCAAGAATTCAGTTAATATGAAAAAAGTGCATTGGTGTTAGCTGCGAAATACACAGTATTTATGCAAGACATTACACAACAAATTGTACATCCTTGTAAACATAAAGAATGTGAACTATGTGATAGACAGGTAGAAAGTGTGGCAGAAAAGACTAAGAAAAGACGTGTAAGCAGTCAGAATTTAACACATTGATTGACGAGTGAATAAATTATAGCAATGTAGCAACTATAGCAGGTAAATGTAGCAGTTACATGGGAGGAGTCACAACCATGAGTTTATATGTCTGAATGTGCGTAAATTGTGTGATACTTGCGTGATAGTTTACTAGTGTGATAATGTACATTGTGTGGTAATGTATATGGTCATGGTGTGATAATGTACATTGTATGATTATGTACATGGTAACAATGCAGAGCGCGAATATTTGCAAAACCTGTGATATATTACAACGCTACACGGTTCATTTCAAACCCACAAAACAGGCGAACTTTGACGAAAAAACCGTTCGATAACGTTTAAACAAGAACGTAAAGACCCCCAAGCAAAACCCTAAGGTCAAATAATGTACAGTCCAGACATGTGCTGTGTACATTGTACATTCCAGACATGAACTGTGTACATTGTACATTCCAGACATGTTCTGTGTACATTGTACATTCCAGACATTTTCTGTGTACATTGTACAGTACAGACATGAGCTGTGTATATAGTACATTCCAGAAATGTACTGTGTACATTGTACATTCCAGACATGTGCTGTGTACATTGTACATTCCAGACATGTACTGTGTACATTGTACAGGTGTAGCTTGATGTACAATTCCAGTTAAAAAGGGCGGCGCCAAGCTAACACAGCACGTGCAACTTCTACAGCACGTGCAACTTCTACAGCACGTGCAATTTACCAGCAGTAGCAAACCTCATAAGCTTATAGATTGTAGGTTCGTTGTTCACGAACTGATTTTGGAGGTGGATCTGAAATTATCAAAACGGATCTACACTACTGAATCATGTAATCATGTAAATATGTTGATAATTTTTAGCTTCACTCGCTTAAATCATCAGGATTTTGATCTTTCTCAGCGCAAATATTCATACCTATCGGAATTTTTGAACGAAGTTGACAGACTGATTTGGGGCGGGTATCTGAAATTTCAGTGAGAGCTGACGTAATAATTACTTTTAAGTAATAATTACTACTTTTAAAACTAAAACCTGGGCCAATGACTTCTATCTCACTATCAAATGATGGCTAAAATTTCAGCAGCTGCAGGTGTGAACTAATTTTATCAAAATTTTATCATCAAAAGTTCAATCCATTTGAATTTGATTAACTAAACCTGCGTCCAGCATGGTACTTTTTTATCAAATTTTAAAGCAATGCGCAAAGATCTCAGCAAAGCTGTAAAAAGGCACTTTACAATTCACATTCTACATTATGTTAATAACACAAAATCACTCAAATTAGGAACAGCTTCTGCCAAAATTTTGCGGTCATTCCTAGATCAAGATCTGAGCAATTTTGCAAAAAGATCACACATTTTCATGATATCAATAAGATAAGAAGGTTTTTTCTCAAAGAAAGACCAGCAGTATATAGAAACTTATATGCAAACTATAATACGTGAGTACATGAGTACATGACAGAAGTACATGACAGAAGTACAATGTACATGGGTACACGAGTACTCAAATACATGGGTACACGAGTACTCAAATACATGGGTACACGAGTACTCAAATACATGGGTACACGAGTACTCAAATACATGGGTACACGAGTACTCAAATACATGGGTACACAGGAACTTAAAGCACCCTAAGGGGCATCAATTGCGAAATTTACATTACATAATGTAACAAAAAACTTGGCCGTTTGTCATTGAATCATGCTAAAAAATTGCACGAATTTTATTGATACCTTGACACTGGGGTCAGATAAAGTATGTTTGTGAAAAGTTACCTTATATCTGGCATTTAGACAACTCAAGGGTGGCTCCAACAATTTTTCGAAATTTGGCAGAATAATTGCTGCTTTTATTTCAAGTGTCCATAAATCTTTCCCCTTTCCCTGGAACCAGACTTTACAATTTACATGGCTGATGGCATCAACATTTTTCTATCGCTGTGTGCAATTTTTCGAGGTGGTTTACTTTTCACAGTAGCGTGTGTAAGTTTCAAAGTTAGTTGACATAGAAAATAAAGTTTTGGGACTTGGCAACTTTGAACGGGTGCCATGAAGTTAATTTTAATTGTTCTTGAAATTTTTACAGCTGCTTAACAAAGTTTTTTTAGCATGATCTAATGAGAAACGGCCAAGTTTTATTTATGAAATGTAAATATCCAAAAATTTTTAGATTCTTGGAAAAATAAGTCCTCTTAAAATCAAAAAATAATTCGTGCGATTGATGCCCATTATGGTGCTTTAAGTTCCTGTACATTCACATCTACGAGCTAAATTTTTACAATTCCCACTTTAATACACGAGTACATGAGTACATGAGTACTTAAATACACGAATACATTACAGAGCAGGCACAGAGTACATGACACAACGTCGAGATCCAGGCACAAAGCAGAAAGGTAACGATACTTCACGCTATACAAAGAGTTAAGTAATAGTTCATGTACATCTAACTGTCAAGACAAGAAGAGCGGTACGTACCGAGAGGGCAAGCTGGAGGGGAGGGTGGTGTGTGCCAGGTCTGGTCCGCAGACTTCCGCGCAAACATCAGGTTACTGCCGCGCTTTATGTTCCCGCTGTTCCACAGTGCTGCAAATGAGCAAATGTGACTAAGTATTTGAATATCTATACTCTAGCTGTATTTACTAGGTAACATTCCGATTTCTAAGAGGAACAGGACTTAAATCTTTAAGATAGACCTATAGTCGGCAGATTGCAGCCCCTGGACTTAATATTTGTCAAGAAATAAAGATTAATTGACCAGACGTAGACCCAGATCTAAAGTTTGAAATCACAACTGAGCGTTTTCGTAAAGAATCAGGGGAACTTAAGAGCTGGATTGAGAGAAGGAACCCACCTTTAATACAAGCTGTCCAACTAGCTTGTGTTCCCTGTACAGCTGGCAAGTCTGATACTGCCAGACCACAGTTATTTACTGTCATTATTGTCGTAGTTAACTGAAACAGTTTGTCGATCTTTTAGAAAATAGTTTGAAAAAATGTGAATAATGTGAGGGAAACGATCCGGATCTAAAGCAGTTTCAAAACTAACAGTAACTCACAATGACTAACAGTAACTATTTAAACTAACAGTAACTAACAGTAACTAACAGTAACTAACTGTACCTATTAACTAACAATAACTAACTGTAACTAGAGATGATACCTGTAAGGGGTAAGATAAGAAACCGTGTATCGCTGAAACAGGTAAACTTGTTTTTCCATCAGCTGGCGCTGGCAGTCCTAGTTTCTTGTTTAGCTGATACAGTTTAGTTTTTTATCTGCTTATTTGCTCGAAAAAGGAACATTAAAATTCACTAGGCAGTCGGAAGGATTCTGACATTTTGCAAATAATATTGAGGATGAGCAACCTCTCTAACTTGCTTCAAACTTCAACAGCCTAAATCTCAATTGACTAGAAACTCTCAATTTTAAGGTAAAGAAACATTGGTGTCGGACTTTACCTCTGCTTTCTCCACGATTTCCTGGATGAGAACTTCAATAGCTTTACCAGATACCTCACCAAGCAGGTGGGGAACTATTCCTGCGTAGAATCCCAATATTCCTTCTTCTCTGTGGATAGTTTGTTAATTAGTTAGTTAGAATCACAATATTCCTTCTTCTCTGTGGATAGTTTGTTAATTAGTTAGTTAGAATCACAATATTCCTTCTTCTCTGTCGATAGTTAGTTAGTTAGTTTGTTAGAATCCCAATATTCCTTCTTCTCTGTGGGTAGTTTGTTAGTTAGTTCGATAGATTCCCAATATTCCTTCTTCTCTGTGGGTAGTTTGTTAGCTAGTTCGATAGAATCCCAATATTCCTTCTTCTCTGTTGGTAGTTTGTTAGTTAGTTTGTTAGAATCCCCAATATTCCTTCTTCTCTGTGGATAGTTTGTTAGTTAGTCTGTTAGCTATATATTTAGAAAGTTAGATAGATAGATAGATAGTATTTCAATTGTACAAGACAGAAGATAGTGGACATAACATTAAAAACAGTACGTACCCAAATATAGTAGAAATAGCACTAAAAACAGTACATACCCAAATATAGTAGAAGTAGCACTAAACAGTACATACCCAAATATAGTAGAAGTAGCACTAAAAACAGTACATACCCAAATATAGTAGAAATAGCACTAAAAACAGTACATACCCAAATATAGTAGAAATAGCACTAAAAACAGTACATACCCAAATATAGTAGAAATAGCACTAAAAACAGTACATACCCAAATATAGTAGAAATAGCACTAAAAACAGTACATACCCAAATATAGTAGAAATAGCACTAAAAACAGTACATACCCAAATATAGTAGAAATAGCACTAAAAACAGTACTGTATTTCTCCTCTCCCCCTATCAGAGATACTATCATTCTGTTTGTAACCACGAGAAGGGGATGTGAGGTTATCACAGCCAGGGCTGTAGCTGCGCATTGTCGTGTAACCTAAAAACACGTGATTATCACACATTACACTCGTGGGTATTTCTGATCGAAAATGAGGAACTGATGTAGGTCCTGGCACTTGGATAAATTTAAATGACGATATAAACTAAAAAGTAACTAACAGAAACTAACAGTTACTAACGTTATCTAACAGTAACTAACAGTAACTAACAGAAACTAACAGTAAATAACGGTATCTAACAGTAACTAACAGTAACTAACAGAAACTAACGGTTACTAACAGTGCAGTAACTAACAGTAACTAACGGTAACCAACGGTTACTAACAGTAACTAACGGTAACTAACAGTAACAAACAGTAAGTAGAATGTTATACCTCGTGAGCTATCTGTTCAGGCGGACATCTGCTAGTTGAGGCTGGGAGGGCAGCTAACACTTCAGATCGAACAGAGTTTGTAATGAATACTCCTCCGAGTCTAGGAGTTAGACCACGGTATAGGACCAGTCTAGAACCTTCTTTGTCTGCCTGTAGGTACATTTGTGAAGGTCAGAATCGGGATACACAAATAATATACATATACAAGTATCTTGTTATAGATATGATCACAAGAAAATGTAATTCAAAATATAACTCACCAAGTATTTCATGTATTTGAATATGTTTGGGTAATAAAAGCCCCCGGAAAAGAAGAAAATGCTTGGTTTTCTGTAGGTCGGAGGTAACGGTTCATATCCAACCTGCAATAAATCTGATCAAGTTATCATCTTAAGTAGCTACTTTTCAATCTCAACCACTAACAAACGCGACTTCCAATGTCCGTTGAGTTTAGTTTTGTAAGACTAATTTCACCCACAGCAATGAAGTGAAAACACAGACATACTATCATTGGCACAATTCATGCAAGTTAAGCGGCCAAATCAGTAATTAATTTTCTACCAGATGTTTTATGATCAAATATCAGCAAGCTGTATGGGCGGCGCATGATAACTTTCCATGGTATAAAGCTTTTGGAAATATATAAAAATTCGACATGGAGGAATTTGCAACAGCAATAAATTGAAATTTGATGGGATTGTTCCTAGCAGCAAAATAAAGAATCAAAGCCACATCCTCGCTATTTCATCAACATTGCAAATGCTCATTCAGGATTCTTATTTCAATGTGCAATAACTTCTTAAATCTTAAACCTAAAAAGTGGTGTAAAGAATTTACTATACTACATTTAAAGTGTTAGCTACCTGTAGCAACACTGTTACGGTATGGAAAGGCTTGCAAATCAAAACTTGAGCTAGGCTGCCCAGCATTTTGACTGTTGGATTCTTGCCAGCTTCAGAGCGGAGCATCCGGCCTATGTCACCGTCTACCATTGCTAAACTGGCATTTTGTCTCTTAGTCAATCGTGGATTTTACTTTACCCATAGCATGCATGTGTGTAGAGCACACACATGCATTCTCACAAACACAGATGTGAACACAGCACACACTCACACACACAAACATACACAGGTACAAACAGGCATACACACATACGGGCAGGCACATACAAACAAACACTTAAATTACACAAATCCATACTAAAGCTCATGTATATATACATTCAGTTGGAATGATCCGTACACAAACAGGATAAGCGCAATTTTCTGACCAAAAATAAGATGTTTTAATATTTCATCGTATACAACTAAATTATAAGCGAGAAATTTGGTTGAGCTTTGCATTCAAACACTTAATTATTCAATCAAATCATCAGTTATAAAATCATGAAGTTAGTTTAACTAAATGACAAAAAGCCAGTTGCAGTTACTGGGGAACGGAAGTGATCTTACACAAATTGAAATTTGATCAAAGAAAAGTGAAGTATATTCTGTGAATCGACATGATAGTACACAGCATTACCAATATAACTAATGTCTCATATAATATAATACGTTAACAACACTAACTTGTATGAGTATTTTGACAACATTTACAGGTTGGAGTAGGGTTGTGTAAACACAGTTTATAGTCAGGTCCCCCACTGAGGGCAGACCTCCTGATAACTTGTCCATCCTAATGTGAGAATTTGTAACGGATTTTATAGAAGAAAATTATTGGAATACAAGTTCCAAATTGTTGATTTATTTCAGTATATTTGAAAATAAATGTATCATAACGATACTAACAATTTTGTTGATTACTTTGGTAGTTATTATAGGTTACTAAATCTTACTCATAAAATACACAAATGTAACTAAATTTGGTTCTCCAATAAATTCATTATATCACAAATTTAAGTTTGTATACCAACAGGCTGTGGGCTTATGAGAAGCTTATGATCTAATCTCTTCAAGGGATAATTAATTGGCTTATCAAGGTACTGTTGAATCAAATGGGCATACTTGATCATTAGATAGAAATTCTTGATCCATGAATTATACTGCTCAGTAAAAAACTATGAACTGGCAATGAGTTTGAAATGCAATTATAACAATTGCCATCATCGGAAACCTACTATTGAAAACACATCAAAACTTCCAAAACCATGAACAAATAAATTAATGAATGTTTGCCTAGCTTTGTTAGCACTAAAGTTATTAGATGATATTTACATTACGACTCAAGCTGCTAGAACAATCATAAACCTATGATAATACATGACTTCAGGGTAGATCACAACAGCCTATGATTTGTGTTAATTGTTCAACTACAACTCATGAGCTTATTCGTCATCATCATCATCAACATCATCATCAGCTTCATCATCCCCATCTTCAGGCTCTGCTGCCTCATCTACAGCAGCATTTCGTTCGGCTCTGATCTTATCTGAAATTTGACTTATGTCAGCTGTTTTTTGTAGAAAATTGTCATTGAATTTGGTTTTTGGTCATGATAGTTAAGGTTCTCTGCTAGACTCAATATATGTTATTGTTCGGTGTTGATACAGAAGCAGAATTTGGTAAATATAGATTGAAACAACCAACAAGAGATTTCAAAAATGGCTGCCAAAATTATGCACAAAAAATAAATGATCAAATTTTTTACAGCAGTGCATGAAATGAAAAAAAGCAAGTGCATTAACATATCAGATTTATTAGTGTACCAAATCTAACTTACCCCAATCAATTTCGCCAAACTTGGGTTTAAATAGATCAACTGAGTATGCCTGCAAAGATGAGATGAAACAATAAGTTCCATTATTAAAAGAATGGTCACAATGAATGCAATCAAAACACATCCTGAAATTAATAACATCAAGACAATGATATGTATACATCGTACCCAAAAGCACATCAGGGAAAGAGCTCCAAGTCCAGACAAGAAGTGGAGTTTCTGCTTGGTGTACGGCCATGGGTTTTCACCATCAGGATTTTTGGGTGGGCCATTGTGAAATCTGAAGTGCATGGTTTTTTATATCTAAATTACGAAATCTAATTATTTGCATTGAAAAATCTCCAAGCAACAAGTCAAGGCCATGACTAGGTCAGGCTAACCATAACTTTCTTTAAATATGACCCAGGGCCAATATGACCCAGGGCCAATAGTCAGCCTAAGATCAATGACAGAACTTACTTTCGAGTACAAGCCCTCTGTGCACCTTTAATGCTTGACATCATTCTTGATGCAAGAAGTCTTGAAGCCATGGCTATACCTAGAGAATTACATAAATAGATCGAAGAAACTACATGTTATCCTCTTGTCTTTGCACTACTTTTGGCAAATTAAAAAAAAGCATTTACATGTCCACTACATGAGAAATTTATTAGGTCACCCTTTCCAGTGGGGTAACATTGCAGGTCTAGCCAGTATGGCGCCCCTCCACGATGAAAATGCGCCCCTAAGTGGCGCCCCTGGTGTAATGGCTTACTGGGAGCAATTTGTGAAAATATGGCCGAAAAATCTAAATAAATAGTGAAGTTATTAAACCAAACATGCGATTTTGCTAGTCGCACAGTTAACCTTGCAAAATTGTCCCATATTTTTATGACGATTAGGCGCCCCCTTATCATGGCGCCCCCCGGCGTAGCCGGGGTGGCCGGGGCATCGTTACGCCGCCGACCCTTTCATTTTGTCAGTACTCTTCCAAGTTCAACTATTTGATACCATTACCCTTTACAAGCAGGAATCTTGGAAAGGATGGAGGGAGACAGGTGGAAGGAGACCAGGGGGCAGAGGGGGAGGAAGCGGGAGAAATACGAGAAAGGGGACAAGAGAGAAGATAAAGAAGGGTGGGGAGGGGGAAGGCTAATAGACCAGAGGACTGAGGAACGAGAGAATGAGGGGAGGATAGAAAATTAAGAAAGAGAAGGCGGGAGGAAGGATAAACCAGCCGGAGGACTGGGTTACGTTCTGTCTGTAATCTTTAGTGAAATACTTCACAGGTACTGAAAAAGTAACCATTAATATACTAAATATTAAAGGCTGGGCAATCAGATAAAAAACGAGAATTCAATAAACAAGAACAAAAACAAAAACAAGCAACAACAAGCCTGAACGTTTGCACGATTAAGAAATTTTAAGTAAACCACTTTTTATTTGCACTGTTCAGTAAACCACTTTTTATTTGCACTGTTCAGTAAACCACTTTCTTTTTGCACTGTTTTTCAGTTTACAGTAAACCATTTTGTATTAGCACTGTTTTTGGCTCACCAGTGATCGCTATCAGTGAAAGTGTCGCTCGCCACGTCGACATTTCACAGCACTGACCGAGTGACGCAGATTTTTCAATCCATCAATAGATTAACTCAGCGCAGTAGGTAAGGAAATGCAGTCAGAAATACAGAAAATCGTGAAAAAGTCAACATCTCATGTGAATCTGAATCTACAGAATCCACAGAACGAAACCTGCTCGCAAGTCGCAAAATTTGTGAACAGTCTATTGCAAATTAAGTAAAAAAACCTTTAACTTTGTGAAAGCGCTGCGAGGAAAATTGATCAACTAAAGACTAAGAAAATAGCCGATCAAAAGATCCCAATTAAAATTCAGAAAAGACAGCTTAGTTCAGTGAAGGAGAAAAGCTGGAAAGATTTAGTCAAGAACAGCACCAGTCAAGCTAAACATATTGGAAACCGCTAACCGAAAACTCAGTAAAACAAACTGTAAGAACCAGGTCGACAAATCGTATGATTAATCGTTTCAAGGACGGTGATAGGGAAGTGAAGTGTGAGATCATAGAGCAAATTAAGAATTTTTTAAGTCAACTGTGGACTGGTATAATTAATGCATCCGAATTTGGAATTCATTGCCTATATTATTGACGAGATTCAAGCCGTGCGCAAGTCGGGTAACACCTCATCAAAGAATTTACAAAGCCGACAGCAGACAGAATTGATATGAATGACAAAGGAGCATGAAAAGGCAGGTCTTTATTGATACACGTTGCATAGCCCTGCTGCCGCGAAGCGGCAGCCTCCGGCGCCATTGAAAAATTTTTTTGAAAAGGGTCACAACGTGAGACAAGGCCAAGGTCTTTAATGTAAAAATTGAACTTGACGAGATGATATCCGTCTAACGAGCAGAAAACTGCGAGCCGCGCGCGGATCGGGTAACACCTCGACAAAGATTGAACTTAAAAGCGCAAAGAAATTCAACTTCAATTTGACTTGCTAAGCCAACATAGCTTTGACGAGATGATATCCGTTGAACATTTTAACGTTCTCGCTAACGTTCTCGCTAGGTAAGCAGCAAGTTAAGCTGCGAGCCGCGCGTGAGTCGGGTAACACCTCAACAACATAGGTGAACATTTGCTAAATATGTAGTTCATTTGCGAAATTAGAACGTACACGCGCGCCCGCGCCGCAAAAGCTCACACGCTATAAGCGTCCCAAAAGGGCGCGCGAATTATATGTTATAGCCATGCATCTCGTCAATTTCGCATTTGCGTTCCATTGGCTGCCATACCGAGCGCGGCAGCAGGTCAGGTAGACAGGTAAGCACCGTATTTGTCGAGGTGTTACTCGACTCGCGCGCGGCTCGCAGCTTGCTGCTCTCCTGGCGAGACGTTTCGTTAGAAAGTTAGACAGATATCATAACACTGTATTTATCCTGGTCATTGTTTTTGGAGGAAACTAGAGGCAAAATTCAAACTACAGGTAAAAACAAAATTTTCAGGAAAACACAAACTTTTTGTTTACAGCATTTATTATAAATCAAATTGTAAATATTTCAATTTCTGTGTTGGATCAAGTATGGGACACGGGTTAACCCGGCATGTACTTTATTCCGTTTGGGAGAGAGCCTTGCTCAATCTCGTGGCCACACACTTTTTGTGTCCTTTGGCTCATCGTGTAAAGAGAACGGTTAGAGAGAACGGGTTTGACTAACCTCCATTTCTGTGATTCGTTCAGTGAACTTAACAACACACATCTGGCCTGAGGATAAGGTGAATATGGAAGACTCAGGGTGTATTGTCGTCTCACGGTCTGAGTGATAGGAAGATAGCTGCTAGAACCCTCATACTTGTTGATCTGAGGGGCCGTTAGATAGTCCGGTTGATAAATGTATTTTGCTCTGTAGATTTCAGATAGGACATCATTAATCTTGTCGAGAAGTATGAAAGAGGCTTTAGTGATTCAGGGATTGGTGGAACCTTATCAGAGGATTTAGAGCCTGTGTATCTATATATTGTGCCAAATGATATGACAGAGTGACCGTTTTCAGATTCAAATGAACAGCCCTCAATAAATCTAGTCGGCTACTCTGCCTGCTGATTGAATTCAGAGGTATGCATGGCATCTGCTTATGTGGGATAGGAGGAATTGCTTTTCTGATGGGGGCCTGAATTCTCGATGGGTGAAACTGGAAGATGGGATCAGGTGATATGGAGTGTGTGATCAGGAGTGTGTGATGGCAGTGATGACGTTGCTGACACACGTTCAGTTGACCTAAGGGACTCGTCAGAGTGCTTAAGCTCACCAGCTCATTTGTTTGGAGGGCTTCAAGTTTGCACGAGAAGTCTGCCAGAAGGGGCTCAGAGGCTTCTGACAATTCATTTTGAGGAGGAGGATTAAGATGTCTGAAGCTAGCAGTTCTTCTTGCAGTCGAGAGATGTTTGAGTTGAGCAGATTAATAACAGACTCGTCCTCTTGTTTTAGCTCTGTCAAGATGTGACTCAATGTTTCAATCTCAGTATCAAGGCCAATTATTCAAGTTAGGGAAATTTTCTTTAACCTCTGCGTGCAACTCGTTGATTGGACAAGGAAAACTATCTTCTTATGGAAATCAATTTTGATGTACGACATCATCTTCAGTCTCTAATTATTTGTATAATAGTGGTGTTGAAATTATTAAAACTCATGGCCAAGGAGAGAGTTTTCTTTCTTTGAGTCTACTATCCAACTGTGATAGAGTGTCCATGTTTTAAGAATGGGAGTTCATGTCAAGACTCCCCAGCAGTGCTCAAAACTAGCTAAAGTTTTCATTATTTTTTGAGGCAATTGATGGCTGGTAGGCTAAATTTGAGTGCTGCAGGGAATGAGTGTTTCTGTAATTATGGCATATGTCAACTGTAGTTTCAGTGGTGGGGACAGGAGAGACAAAGCAGCGGAGGCAAAGATACTGAGACAATCTTTTAATAATTGTGTCGTCTAGACCTGTCAGGCCAACACAGTCAACATGCTAGAATTGGCGGCATTTAGAGCAGTCAATTTTCCAGAGAGATTCATTGCAAGGGCAGGAGCCTTTCTCTCTGGGCTTGTCACTTAGTCCTGACAGTGGTGCACTGGAACTTACATTCACTGCATCTGATTCTGATTTACTGGAGGATCTTTTTCCAGTAGAGGTTGGAGCTTTGCGTGCTCCAGGACCAGATCCAGGTCTTAGAGGTGAGATTGTGCTTGTGCTAGCCCTTCGACCCTGGTTGTTCTTTCCATAAAGTCCCATGATCATTTAAGCAACAGTTGACCTGAGAATCAGTGTTTTGACACTCATCAAGCCCTTTAAAAAGCCATAGTGTGTTGATGAATGACATATTAACTTCTTAGTTCCTACAAGATAGAAGCAACACATGGCGCATTCCCGACTTGTGTGAGAAAGAAAGTAGTGAATGTTTTTTAAATTTTCCAACATGTTTTGACAATTATGTGCCCCTGATCCTAAAACTGTGTCCTCCTAAAAGGTGGAAAAATTAAGCAGAACAAGCATATCTATATTGGAATCATGAGACCTAATTACAGCTATTAAATGTATTTTGGGTATTCTAGGTACTTAAAGTAGGGAAATACAAACTCATTCCCTGGTGCTGTTGCAGTACACTTAAATGTTGGATCAATTTTGGTGTACCTACCTGGTGCACACTTTTTTAAGCATTTAAGCTGCAATCTTTCAGAGGGTGTAGCGATTATCAATTATCAGAGACAGCATAGTGTTAAATTTGAAATTTTGTTGGAATCGTTGATAGCATCAAGTAGTTATTGTTTTCCTTAAGTTATTAAGTCTCATTCTTCGATTTTAACTGAGCTTCGTTAATTTTCTCTGTAGACTTAAAAAAGCCTTTTTTAGGAAACTTTTTGTCAAATATTCGGAACTGACACTTTCATATCTATTTACTCAATATATTTGTAAAGTAGTGGTGTTGAAAGTATAAATTAATTAATTACTTCTTTCAACAATACTACTATAGAAATCATTTGAGTAAATGAATATGAACATGTCAGGTCGAAATATTTGACGAAAAGTTTCCAGAACAAAGAAAATCAACAAAGCTACTTAAATTTTGTTGGTTGTACCTGATTAGTGCTCAGATTGAAGAGAATGTTCGAAAATCTTCCTCCCCATAAGAAAGATTTATTCTCATACCTATTCTTAATCTTCAGTGACAGGAATGATCATATGAAAATATCATTTTGCCCACGTCAAAAATGATAGAATCAGATGAGTTGAGCTATTAAGCAGGCAGTGACAAGATGGTTCCAGATACAACAGTGCAAGAAAAGAAGTCTTGCTCATGGTATGTTAAAGCATGATAATAGTGTTTTAGGTAAAAATCTCCAGGAATTTGTGTTTCTTCTTTCTCCATATTAACAAATGTCATCAACAATTCTGATTCCTTGTCCTGATTCCTTAGAACATTGACCATGTATTGGCTCTTGTTTCAGTGAGCACAGTACAACACTGTTTTGGTGTGGGCCTGGTAAGAACATCCCAGTTCTGCACTTCAGGCCTGATGTCTGTCTGTACAAGAATACCGAGTGTTCCTGCAACAAGATGGGTAAGTTGTGTAGAAGAGAAACAGATAAAGACATTATCTTATCTTATGTGCCTATGTTACTATATATAAATGAAAATTTGACTATTGTCTGTATATCTACAACTGTTACAAGCTGCAACTTCTTTGTCAGTTTCAAGTGGAGTGGGACTGACTTACAAGTTTGTCAAGACGGAATGTCGACTACTCAGGACCCTGCTAGAGGGTCATAGTTTTAGAGAGGTAAGTTCTTTGTTTCTATTGCTGGATGACCATAGTTTTAGAGATGTGATTTTTTTTGCTGGAGTTCCACCTCACAGTTTCTATCTATATTGATTAGCTGATTGGCTGTCAGCAACTGTTAATTGTAATTCATAATTTGTAACACGCATAACCTATAGTTTCTTGCTCATTTAAAGAAAATTTTGTTGGTTTACAAGGTTGAGAAGTTACAGATGGCCCCCAAAATCTCGAATCATGACCTTAAAAAGGTTTCTTCTTTAGTTGGAACAAAATAGTTTCAATTAAAGCAAGAGTAAGGGTCAAGGTGAGAATTAGAGTTAGTAACAATGAGTTATAGCTACAGTCAGGGTTTGAGTAAGAGTTAGAGTTAGGGTTAGAATTAGAGTTAGAACTTTATTACAGTAAGAGTGAGAGTGAGAGTAAGGGACCTGAGGGTGAGGTTAAGGGTGAGGTTAAGGGTGAGGTTAAGGATGAGAGTGAGGGTGAGGGTGAGGGTGTGGGTGAGGGGGTGAGGGTGAGGGTGAGGGTGACGGCGAGGGTGAGGGTGAGGGTGAGGGTAAAGGTACGAGTGAGGGTAAGGGTAAGACTTTAATTAAATGAAAGAGTTAGGGTTAGAATTAGGGTTAAAATTATAGTTAGAATTAGAATTAGAATTAGAGTAAGAATTTTGCTTCCATCACATCAACTAAAACTGTGCACCTCTAAGAGTCTCTAGGCTGATCTTGAGAATTCTAGAATCAACAAAATATCCTCCATATTCCATAAACTAACCAGTGCAATCGACTGTGATCTTGTTAAAACTCGATCAGAGACCACTCTCAGGGCCTGTTTCATCCGATTTTTACGTGCTATTTATAAATATTCGGTTTCACGACATACATGATGACGATACACACTCACATTATTGCCTTGTAATTCTATTTGTGAGCCGCTTCTCGGTTACAAGGATGGTTGTCATGGTAACCGTCTTTGTACCACATTTTAAATGGTCCCCGCAATAAGAGTTGTATAAGTCGTGATACTTCTCGTATCTACCGATAATACTTTGTTTATTCCTTAATTGAGACACCAAACATTCCATTAAAGCATTCGACTAACTTGAATACATAATCATTGAGAGAATTCTACAAGACCTGAGTTAGACTTAAATATTTCAACATTAATAACTCTTAATCTCAGCATTGTAAACTATACAGAGTTTTCTCACTCTACAAAAAGGAAAAACATACCAAATAATGGTGATTACATTCCCTCCCCAGATTCACCAGAACAGTAACGATTTTAACCTTATGTGGTGCGGGTGTCACGTCAAACCTTACACTCTGAGAGGACTGACTGAGCTCCAGAAAGTCAACCACTTTCCAAGGTGGGATACTTGTTCTTACGGTACATGTTTATATCACTTTCCAAGGTGGGATACTTGTTCTTACGGTACATGTTTATATCACTTTCCAAGGTGGGATACTTGTTCTTACGGTACATGTTTATATCACTTTCCAAGGTGGGATACTTGTTCTTACGGTACATGTTTATATCACTTTCCAAGGTGGGATACTTGTTCTTACGGTTCATGTTTTATTACTTTCCAAGGTGGGATATTTGTTCTTACGGTACATGTTTATATTACTTTCCAAGGTGGATACTTGTTCTTACGGTACATGTTTATATCAACTTTCCAAGGTGAGATATTTGTTCTTACGGTACATGTTTATACCACTTTCCAAGGTGGGATACTTGTTCTTACGGTACATGTTTATATCACTTTCCAAGGTGGGATACTTCTTCGTGATTAAACGGAGCTATTGATATGGAATCGATAAAATATGCAAAAACATATAGCAATGTTTACTTTGAGATGTGGTGCTAGATTCACCAGAAAAAGTGCTCGACAATTTTGATCGGAGCGATTCTTGTACAATTACCTAAAACACCGTTCGTCGGAAAACATGATTTTTTAGACTTGGAGGTTTAGTTCACCAAGTTTCTTTATTCCACTTTTCTCGAACAATGTACAGTTCAGTAAAAGTACATCAGCAGCACACAAACTTATCTTCTGTGGTTGTTGTACACAAAAGTGGTAAAGACGTGATCGTGGAAACAACAAGCAGCGAGCTGGTCAACTTTAAGAATAGAATCAGTTCTTTATACGATAGAGAATAGAGATCATAGAGTTGGGAGATCAACTACTGTCAATTTTTTGGGCGAATTTTTTGGGGCGGCCGGTTAAAAACTTATCTCTTGCAAAGTTAACCAAAACAACAGAAAGGTATTTTGGGGAGGGGTAATGATCACGTGATAGTGTTGCTTAGTATTTATTGGCAGTACCTTATTTGTTATTTATCAATGGCCAATCGTAGTCACTTCATACGAAAAATCTGTGACCCTCCTAAAATACCTTCTCAATCTGTTAACTTATTCATGTTTTTATAATAATAAATTGTATATTTTAACAAATCAGTTTAACTTATCAGATCAATAATTGTTAGCATATCACCACGTTTTCTTCTGCGCATGTAAATTTCCATTAATATATTCACACAAACTCCTAAATATCAGCTAAATATCAGCTACGTGTGTTAGACCGCCAGCTATCGCATGCATCACGCCATAATTTCTAATCTTAATAAAATCTAATGTACCATTTTAACTCTTAATTCAGTGCATCGGGCAAGGCTCGGTTTGCGGCTAAAGATATCGGGACAATTGAAAAGCAATGCTATTAACGAAGTCTGCCGTCTGGTCTATTCAAACAATGATTAATTCAGCTGCAGCTCGACATGGAGAGCTCCTTGGTTTTTTCTAAAAAAACTCTCAAAATTAATGTAGAGATATATTAGCTCGGCTGTATGAACAGCTGTCGTATTGGGCGTATTTATAGCACGCCTGTGTCTCTGTGTAAGGAATGGTGGCCGACGTCCTGCCCCAGAACATCGTACCCCAGAACGTTGTTACCAGAGATTTTGCCCCGGTGTCGTTCTGCTTAACAACAGAAAGGTTAGGGTAAGGGTTAGGGTTACGGTTCGGGTTACGGTTAGGCTTAAGGTTAGGCTTAAGGTTAGGCTTAAGGTTAAGGTTGGGGTTGGGGTTAGGGTTAGGGTTA
>JH153048.1:228947-242861 GCA_000226015.1 Mnemiopsis leidyi
CCATTCACTTCATGTTTGTAAATCATCAGTAAGATAGGGGGCTCTCAAATGTTTGATACTTTTCCTGATATTAAACGGTTTGGATAAGTGAAAAATTGGGCAAAACTGTGCCTTACGTGGACTACACTAGTAAAATGCTTGATTTCGCTTTACTTTCCTCTTTCAATTCTTGAGAGCTTTAAGAGATATTAACTTGAAATTTTTCATTTTACCCCAGCTGTTATTCACAACGCAGTTGAATAAAACAGTAATACCACTATTGGTATTGCAATTACCATACGTAATTCCACTCGCAAGCTCGTGAAATTACTTCAATAAATCCACTCGCAAGCTCGTGAATTTATTGCATTAATACCACTCGCAAGCTCGTGGTATTAATATGGTAATTGCACTACCAATAGTGTTATTACCGTATATTACAGTTTTTAGTTGTGATTAGTATTTTTTAAAAGTTTTTCTTACACAGTAGTTCAATCTCCCCAAAATATTCATACTGTAGTAATCACAATACAAGTCATCACAAGTTATTACACTACATGTTATCACACTATATGTTATCGCACTATATGTTATCACACTCAGAAGTCACACTGTCACTACCGTCCCCAACTAAACGAGGCCTTTAAGGTTTGACATTCACCTTCTCATCATTTCTCATTTGCATTAGATTTACTACTGTGCTTAAAATTATCACAGGGACTATAATGATATAAAAAGTGCTTTGAACTTCATTGGTCATGTTCACAAATGCGGAAAATTAATGTTCAAAAATTGTATTCAGTCACTAAGAAAAAAATAAGTAGAAAACAGTAAAGAGCGTTAATTCTGAGATATTGTTTTGATTTTTAAAAATTCCGGAATTCATTAGGTGATTTAACGATATTAATCTACCGCAGGGTTCCTATTCACTATCAGTTGATGGAACAAACGCAGCTCCACTTTCTAACGAAGATCTAAGGTAGGTGTTCTGGTAGCTGTTTGATATTTTTTAACATGTGATATAACATGTTAACATGTGATATAACATGTTAACATGTTGTATCAAATGTTGGAAACTACCAAGCTTCCAAGTAACAGTTATGCCAAGGAGCTCCTAATGCATAGCTTGCTTACCGGTATTTGGTAACTGGAGCAAACTACGAATCCAAGGAACCGAAAGTCCACAAACTTACATGTAACGTAACATGTAAAATGATCAAGTTTTACATCGCCAGGTGACAAGTTTTACATCGCCAGGTTAGTACGACAGACGAAGGAAGAGTTTGTGAGAAAGGGCGCATTTTCCAGAATATTCCCGAGTGAGGAATCCTGGGATTTGTACAGTCAGTTTCTGGAGAATAAGACGCATTACAACTTCATGCTTCACTCTCAGTTATATCCCAACAGGTGCGTGTATATTGTATACTCGGTATTGTACATTATACATTTTGTATCGTATATTATACATTTTTACCATACATTTTGTATATTACATTGTACTAGGTACGTTGAAATTTAGGTTGTTATCGCATACTAAAATTCTAATTTCGAGATTCCCCTTCACGCACAGATCCCGCGAGAAAAGCCGCCCTTCCTCCGCAGTAATTTCCATGAACAAGTTCAGGTGTGTTACTCGGATTATTTTAGTTTATCAATACTCACATGACCGATACAAATATGCTTCAACGTACCACCTTGGCCTATCTATATAACCTGCCTCCTAGACACGTGAGCAACATATTATACAATTTCAGAGACATGAACTCCAGTACCAACAAGGCAGCCAATCAGAACACGATCTACACGGGTATCCGAGAAAGGTACATCAGATACGAGAAATCTCTACAGCCACTGGTAAGAAAACTTGCAGCACGTGAAGGGACACTGTCATAACAATCATTGCCTACGTGTTGTCTTATACTTCAACCCCATCCTTCTTCACCAGCTATTTGTATAGAAGAAACAAACAGACTTATCCTTATTTAGGGTACGGTAGAAGATTACCCTCCTGAAGCGCTAGTCGACACGATAACCCCCGACTTTAGTCTTCCTGATGACGTCACTGACATCACTAAAGATTCCGACACTGTCGAGGAGACAAGCTCAGGTAAAACTTTTGTTCCTCCGTTTCAAGTCTTCTGTTTCAAGTCCTCTATTTCAAGTCCTCTGTTTCAAGTCCTTTGTCTCAAGTCCTCTGTTTCAAGTCCTTTGTCTCAAATCCTCTGTTTCAAGTCCTCTGTTTCAAGTCCTCTGTTTCAAGTCTTCTGTTTCAAGTCCTCTGTTTCAAGTCTTCTGTTTCAAGTCCTCTGTTTCAATTCCTCTGTTTCAAGTCTTCTGTTTCAAGTTCTCTGTTTCAAGTCCTTTGTTTCAAGTCCACTGTTTTAAGTTCTCGTTTCAAGTCCTCTGTTTCAAGTCTTTTGTTTCAAGTCCTCTGATTCAAGTCCACTGTTTTAAGTTCTCTGTTTCAAGTCCTCCGTTTAAAGTCCTTTGTGGTCTTGGATGATTAAGAAACAGCATCACATCAATTGTATTGGTTAGAGTAACGTGTAGCTTAGAGTAGGTTGAGATGAAAATTTAATGTTCAGCTGCTGATAACCTGTCTAATAAAATACTTGAATAGCTGGAAGTTTTCTTGCTATGTTGAGGATTAGCGTTCAGCGAACTCCGTTAGCTCTTTTTGTTTTATTTTTTAACAAAGAGAGTCTTCTAAATCAAATCTGAATCTTATGTCACCGGTTAATAAGGCACATTTAGGTTCATTCTTGGTTCTGTTTGCTGTTTTTTAATCGATTCTAATTAATAAAATCAAAGAACAAAATTTTATCGTACTCCAAATTTCTATCCATACAGTTGAGGCTCAGTAAACATGCTATTGAGTAAGGTAATGACAAAATAGTCACAGCCGTCAAGCATGAGCGTGAAACCATCTCCTAAAATTTAGACTATGAATCGCTGTTTCATGCATGCCGAAAGGGAGGAGGAGGTTTTTTTTCTTTTTCTCAATCCAATGTCTGGTTTCGATGAAAATGCCCGTTTCCTTCTTCTTTTAAACTCCTTCAGTTAGTCAATTTCGGCATTTTTAACCTTCTTTTCGATCCAAGTGCGTAACCATTGTCACAAATTACGTACCATCATGTCAAGTCACGTGGTATCTTGTCAAGTCACGTGCCATCTTGTTAAGTCACGTGCAATCTTGTAAAGTCACGTGACATCTTCAAAGACGTGTGGCCTAATAAAACTACAGTATATTCCTGCGAGTTTGATGGGGAAAAGAGAACCATCGCTACCCAGACACTCAGAGAAACGGAAACCAAAGCCTGCTCCCCAGATTCTGCCATCGACTCGCCAGGTTTAAAATTTTCCGTTTCTCTTTCTTTTTTGTTCAAAATCTTTTGTCTCTAACACAGTCGTTTATCTCTAGCGTCTTAGCTTTGCCTTGTTTGAAACTTGTTCCTTTTTTGCTGTGATAAAAAAGTTTGTGAAGCTTATTTATGTTACTTTTCCGAATTTTCAATTTTCTGATGGCTTCTCCTTATTTTTACTATTTACTATTTAGTGAAACTCATGTAATTTGTCTTCTTCAACTTATTGTGACTTTACAAAGCTATTCGTGTCTTTTGTCACCTCCTCATGTGTGCAGCACTATTTCATTGTGTCTTGAGACTGTGAAGTTCCACAACTTTGTGTCTTGAGATTGTGTCCCTATCTCCCTTCTTGTCCGACACTCCAACTAACCCAGCTCCAGATATCCCCACAGACGCCCGACCCCTGGTGGAGATCCTGGCAGGAATCAGACGTGGCTGTCTCCGACCGCTCTCCTTCCCAGAGTGCTACCACCCCATCTACTCTCCCCCCTTCTCCTCTACCTCGTACGATAGACACACCTCCGTCTTCACTCCGACTTACAGCGCTTTCAACCCCAAAACACAATCCTTTGAGCTGCCGCTGAGCAAGAAGGAGAGGATAGCTCAGTACAGCATGTATGTGGATCAGATGAACAAGACCAACAGTAAAGTCAATCTGGTGGACTTAAAGTGCTCCAAAAGCGTCCTCAGACTCCTCCCTCAGAGACCTAGAAGTGGGGATCTCCGGAAGAATGAGGATAGAGGTCCCATGAACCTTGACCAGGGTCCCAAGGAGAGAGAGAGACCCGGGTCTCTGACTCTCCGCGCTTTTCCCCCCGATCCCCGGTCAGTAGAACCGAGGCAGGGAGCTGAAAAACAGATGTGGCGGGGGGAGCTCTCCACTAAAGCTGACAGCCCTCTGAAAAGATCTCAAACAGACTTGCAGGCTAACAGGTCTCAAACCGACATGCTTACATCCAGCAACAAAACCATCTACAGTGGCAGTAATTTGCCAGCCAAATCTAAAATAGCAAACACCGTAACAAGACGAGTTACCTCTCGTAACCAGGGTAACACTTCAAGGTCTGGCTTCTCAAAGAGTCACTTGCACTTCTCTCACTTTGATCTGACGAAAAGCCAGAGTTACGGTTCCCGGATCAGATTAACCACCGCTTACCAACCCAGAGAACCGATCACCAGGCATGCCTCTCGTCCCTCCTACCAGAGGCCTGCTGTTCAGATACCGGCTGAGAAGAAAGTACAGAAACCCGAGAAACCGGAGCCTTGCAAAGTGGAGATCATCAAACAGAGTACTCTAGATTTCGGGTACAAGAAAGTCGCACCAGGAGAGGTGCTGACATACGAGCAGTTCTTGGAGGAGCAGAAGAGGAGGGGAACTCGGCCTGCAAGCTGTCAGACCTCCCTTAAGTCCAGCTTTAACGATGTTCCCAGGGGTGAACCCAAAGAGAAGGTTAGCAGGACAAGACCCTTAGCGACAGAAAACAAATCTGCCGCTGTTGTTGAAACTGTTACTAAAACGAAGGGAACTGTTAAGAGGAGCGCTAAGAGAGCGACAGGGAAAACTTCCAGCGAGGTTTCCTTAGCAAAGGTGACAAGCAAGAGTAGCCTTACTAAAAATTCCAACAATGCTGCAGAAACAACAAAGCAGCAAGCAGTGAAAATCAAGACGACAGTGCCTCAGAACTCAGTCCAGAATCTTGCCAACACGGGAGCAACTGAGTCAAAGCGCGGTAAAAAGAAGACAAAAGTCCGACCTTCTTCAGCCAGTAGTCGGCAGTCGGCAGATTCTGTTAAAGGGAACCTTTCGGAGACCAGGCAGGGAACTCTTGCAGAGACCAGGCAGGAAAGTTTTGCAGATGGAGTTAAAAAGAACTCAGTGAAGAAGGAGGTGGGGGCTGTTTCTAATTTTCGTGATACAGCACAGAAAGAAGAACCCCCGTCGATCACGAACAAGACCACCACAGTTCCCGACCAAGAAGAGACAAGAGTATCAGATTCTCTGAAACAATCTGAAACCATGGACCAAGCATCAAGTATTGCCGATACCCTGCCGCCTGAAGGGACTGGGGTGAATGTGTCGGTTTTTACTCGGGACAACATAACTGTGTCACCCCGGGACGTCCTTGTCTCTAAGACTGTTAACAAAGAGAAGATGACGATCCTTGTGACTGTTCCCAGGACATCAGCGAATCTTTTTACAAAATCGAAGATCGGTAAAGTTGAGATTTCTCTAGCTGACAGTCAAAGTTCCGACTCTCAGTCTCTGTCCTCCAAATCTTCTGATGCCAGCTGTATGGCTTCGAGCGGATCTAAAACTACACTTGTCTCACAAAACGACGAGGTAAAGGTGATAGCAGCACGTGGTACTAATCAAGGTGATACTAAGAAACCAATAAAGAATTCTCAAGAACCAGCCAAAACGGTAAAGAAATCTCAAGAACAAGCCAAAACGATAAAGAGCTATCAAGAACCAGCCAAAACGATAAAGAGCCATCAAGAACCAGCCAAAATGTCCTCCCCCACTCCCAAGACTGAGGAGGACAGCAACTCCAAACTAGAGGTGGTAAATTCTGGATACCACTCCTCTGGGGCCCCCGTCACCTTGCTCAGCGCGAAGAGGAAGTCTGTGACAGTAGAGCGATCAAACTCTAGATCCAGCAGCGACAAGCCAGCCACAAAAGCCAAAACCAGATCTTTCAGGAATTCAGCCGCTTCCTCCAAGAAGAGCGGACTGTCCCGGAAAGTTAGTCTCAAATCTGACAACACCCTCAGGTCTCCCTCCAAACCCTCCCCGTACGACACGGGTCACATAGTCTTGGATATAGCAGCCGGGAAGAGTTCCAACAACCGGCCCTCAGCGCGCGCCTCTTCCCGGATTGCGCGGGAAATGACCGAGCGGAGCCCGTATGGGTCCTACATTCGTTACCGTGTGTCGCAAGACGGCAGCCGCAAAGTTGTCGCTACTCAGTCGCAGGTCAGCCAACGTGGTGTGGCCAGCGAGTCCCATGTTAGTCGCAGGAGGACGCCCCTGAATACTGGAGACTTGAGGAGACGTATCGAGGAGTACAGCTCCTTACGAAGAGCAGTTAACGCCCTGAAGAATAAGGACGCAGTGACCAGCTCACTTCCAAGAATTTACAGGGAGCGGAGGATTGTCAGTCATTTCAACAGCGATCTGGCTCTCAATAGGACGAGGATGTTAGTCGGGACGTAAATCTGTATGCATCCTGATTAATGATAGGTCAAAAACTTGGATATTCAGATGTGTCAAGATTTGAATATGAAAAAAAGTTATTAAGACAATAGAATTGTTACATGATAAGTACAAAATGATCGTGTAGAAAATGCAATTTTTGGAAATTCAAGTTTCGGTGAACCTTAGTTCTGATTTTTCTTTTTTAGATGTCCATGCGTTCAATATTTTCATTCTGTAAAGCAGCTGCCTGTTTTGCTGTTTACTTTTAGTGCTTTGAATCTAAATTTAGTCTAGATTTTCAACACCGCGAACTGGCGGCGTGACTGCTAGTTAGGATTTAGTTAAGTTTGAGTTTTAGTGGGTTAGTTTAATTCATTCTTTTATCATGAACTTATAGATAAAGCCATATACGTCCTAGTAGTAGTAGTTTGCCCTACGCTTTCTAACGTGTAACGTTATGTTAATTGTAAAGTTAGGTTTAACTCTGTTAATTTATACATTATAGTAGATAGTAATTAATTCTTCTATTAACAGCTAGTTGTGCTCTCCATTGGGTTATGAGACACTAAAAAATCTTAAATTGACATCTATAGCACGTGCAAGATCATCAATACCAGTCCTTGAAACAAGCTGGCATATTTCTCTGACAAAAAGACTTTCAAATTTCAGACTATAATGAGAAAACTGCGGCAGTAATTATACATAACAGCTCTTTACTTTGGGTTTTGAGTGGAAAATATTCGATATGTAATGTATTATCAGTGTGTATCAGTACTATATTATGCGTTACTAATATTTATAACAAAGAACTCAGATAGTTTTTATTTTGTAGTTGTATTAGTAAGTTACTGCTAGTAACACTTAGTTACACTTACACTTAGTTACACTAAGTAACACTTAAATACACTTAGTTACACTTAGTTACAGTTGGTTAGTTACACTTGGTTTAAAAATATTCGTTAATTACATCTTTGGAGCCTGTAATATATTCACTGGAAACAATAATCAGATAACTCAAAAAAATTAAAATCGTAGTTGATGATAAAAAGGCTGGACGTTAAAATGTGAAATAGAAATAAAAATTTAAGAGGCTGAAATGAAAATTAAATAAAAGTAAAATCCCTGGAAGGTATTCTGAGGTTGCCAAAACTGGTTTGGTTATTAAAACTTAGAAGTCTATCAACTAAAACAAGGTGGTATGTTCAGACTTCAGTATTGCCAAAAAGATATGCAATCTATCTTTAAACCCAAAAGCTCATAGAGACAAAAACTTCTATAGATTTTAAACAAGCTGAACTCAGATAAAGAAAATACTTCAATATATTTCAAATGCTGAACTCAGATAAACGAAAATCTTCAATAAATTGTTAACAAGCTGAACTCAGATGCTAAAAAGCAGACGAAAGCTAAGGGACAGAGGACGAAGTCAGCGAAAGGTTTGTAAAATTAGGCAAAAAGTATACAAAATATCTATAACTAGCACTAATTTGCTAGAAATGAAGTATTATAGATAACTCTCTATATGCTAGATTTATGTACTTGAACTGAAAGTTAATTTCATTCGATACGGATAAGAGATTTATGTTTATTACATAACTGTCAACATGCCATGAATTTCAATATAAGAAAGTGTACAAATACAATGTGTTTTATGCCAGGTGAAAGAAGTACGACTTACACAAAAACAGAAGAGAAAACAGAAGAAAAACCCTCCAATCCTGAGGTATAGAATTTAATAATATTGATATTTGATACACGCCGCTTGTTTAAACTTCTGCTAATTGCAAGCAACTATAATTGCTATTAGCAAGTCGCAACTCAAATATAATTTGTCAAATACTGGTATTTCCAACAATTAAAAAAAAGATGTGATAAGAAATCAATTTTCACTGGTAAGATACTAATTTCACCGGCAAGATATCGATTTTACTGGTAAGATATCAACTTTTCCATTAAAACAACGTTAATTTCAGGAGCCCACTGCCCCGAACCCGCCCCCTCCTGAAGTCGAACCTGAACCTCCTTTCAATCCTCAAGTTATTGTGGAAAAAGCTTCCTCACTGTCGTAAGTAATGAAATAATCTTTCCAGTCTTTTTAATTTGTTTCGAATCATATTTTTTCTGTTTAGGTCTTGTCGACTGTCGTTGATCTCAACTCGAACTTTTCTATAATTATACCTGCTTTCAAAGAAGTAATAAAACGTCTGGCCCAATCTCGAAAGTGACGTAACGGTAACGGTTAATGAAATTTCACTTCGTCACAGAAAAGTGCAAGCCAGAGAAGTATTTGCAACATATCTCACCAAGCTCCAGGGTAACCTTAACGAAGATTCTGGAAGTGAACAGACTGAGGACGTCTATGAGGGACAGATGGTAAACTTAAAGGGTTACTTATTTTCTCAGAATTGTGAATAATTTGGTTATTTCGATCTTTTTTGTTTTTTCTATTATTTTTGGTTTTTTTTCTACCATTTCGAGCACAGGTTCGGCCACACCATAATAAATAATGTCCAACTTTGACCACCTAAGGTAGGTCCCAAGTTGCGGATTCCATTCATAACATTTGCCTCCTAGTTTGAATATTGAAATGTAGCGATTGCCGTATGTTTTACTCTACAATTACTGTGATGTAGTTTGTTTGTTTGTTCTGAAACCCAACGGTGGAGGCTGGTACAGTACTCCTAAGTCCTAATGTACACAGGACACAGTTGTGCGGTTCCTGAAACGAGCCAGTGCTAATCTCCACCTACAAGTTTTCAGAGTTATAGTTCCCAGTAAGAAGCTGCCCATTTCCGACCAGGTTAGTCACGCGATCGTCACGTGACTATTTTTAGACGTGACACTTCTAGAGTCACGTGATCACATCCATTACCAATAGCAACCATTCATCATAGCAACGAATATTGTTTAGAAATCGCTTCGCTTTTCTGTTTTATATTTGACATCTTATAAATAAACATGTCGCTATATTGAAGTCTAATTTCTCAATCATAACCCAACAGAGAAGGATTTTAGCTAAAGAGTTGGGAGACTTTATCCACATCTACGGGAAGGAAACACAACAAATAGCTCAGAAGGCGAGGATGAGGAAACTTCTCCTTCAATCTAGGGACGACACTGATGTTGGTAAGAGAACTTATTGAACAATCTTTTTGTAGCGACCTTATTGTATCAACCTTGTTGAGGAACCTTATCATAGCAACCGTATCGTAGCAACCTTGTTGAGCAACTTTATTGTTGCAACCTAGCTACCTTGTTGTAGCAACCTTATCATAGCAACCTTATTGTTGCAACCTTATTTTTGCGATCTTGTTGTGAGTGACCTTGTTGTGGCAACCCTGTTCATGTAGCAACCTTGTTGTTGCAACCTTATTGTAGCAATCTTGTTGAAGTGACCTTGTTGTAGCAACCTTATCGTAGCAACCTTGTCGCGACTAGCGAGTGGATTTAAAAAACCATTATTATTATTTACACTCGTGGTTTTCAGCAAAACATGTGATAACATTTTTAACTCCCAACATTTAGTAACTCTAACAATTTCAGTGAGTGAAAAAGACTTACAACAGTTCCTATCTCTGGTAGAAGAGCCCGACCTGGAGTCTGTACTGACGTCCTACACTTCCACCCACCCCTCCTCAGCCCTGTTTCTGGGAGAAGTTAAACATGAGGATATTAACTCTCTCATAAGAAGGAAAACAGCCAGAGGAAAACAAGGTCGGTTTCGTAGATTGTTATTTTGTGGTAGGTTTTTAGTATTCAGTTAGTATCTAGTTAGGAGGTTATTAGTAGGTTGTTATCTCGGTGTTTTGGAGTAGGTTGTTAGTTTCTCCAGACTCCAGGTGAATAATTTTTAGACTCCACGTATCATAGCTCTACTCGATTATTTGATTTCATCTTTACAAAAACTCTGATCCAGTTCTCTCAAATGATTTTTATCATATGTTACGAGTACCAACTTCCAAACGTTTTAGGTGGC
Source organism: Mnemiopsis leidyi (assembly GCA_000226015.1). Lineage (NCBI taxonomy): Eukaryota > Metazoa > Ctenophora > Tentaculata > Lobata > Bolinopsidae > Mnemiopsis > Mnemiopsis leidyi. The sequence continues at coordinate 239,464 of JH153048.1, forward strand.
AATAACCAAGCTGTAACGACTGAAGAAAATACGTCAGATTCCAAACCGAGGTCAACATGGTAAGGGCGACAAAACAATTTCTTCATTACATATCTTTTCATATCGGTACATATCTTTAAATATCTTTACGTAATACATATCTTAACATATCTGAGGCTAGAAAATTAAACTTTCTTCGCTCTTGCTCAACACTTTCCCGTAGTCCGTAGCCATCAGACCGTGGAAATAAAAACTTTTTCAGTCCGAAAGAGACGACAAGTACACCCGCCTCCTCCCAGACACCAAGCAACGATCAGTCACGAGTCACAGCAGCTGAAACAGAGAAAGTAGAGCAGTCACGTGAGCAGTCACGTGCTTCCCAGAGTTTGACAAAAAGTGGCAGTAAGCAGAGTATGGGTAGGTCGGGGTTTTAAAATTAGAAAGTTTCAAAGTTTGAATTTGCAATTAATTCATTCTTTTTCATTTTCAATATTTGATTTAATGAGTAGTAAGTGTTGTATCACAAATGTTTTATTGTTTCAATCTTTCATCTAACCATTAAAAAAACTCGCTTACTTTTGATTCTGACCCAATGGTCATGGCCAATTTTGAACTGTATTTTCGTCTCTTAGGAGGGGTCCCAAATCATTTATATCACGTGATAGCGTTGCTCGATCTGATTGGCCGTACCAAACTTGTCATCAATACGTCACTTGATACGAACAATTTGTCATCCTTCCCCAAAATACCTTTTCTATTTCGAAAACTGACTTAGAGGAACATACATAAAAACATACATAAAAAAGCTGACTGAAAGGAATATGTATGTTATATCAGCAGTATATATATACTGTCTAACCATACTGATCATACTGACAGGGACGGTGAGTAGTAAACAGAGTGCAACCAGTAGTGGATACTGCAGTTATATCAGCAGCTCAGCAGGAGACTCTGTCGGACACAGCCGTCCTAAAACAGCTACTGCGGGTTTGTTTTAGTTGAGAGTTATTTGCGGGTTTGTTTAAATAGTTGAGAGTTATGTGCGGGTTTGTTTAAATAGTTGAGAGCTATATGTGCGTTTGTTTAAATAGTTGAGAGTTATGTGCGGGTTTGCTTAAATAGTCGAGAGTTTTGTGCGGGATTGTTTAAATAGTTGAGAGTTATGTGCGGATTTGTTTAAATAGTTGCGAGTTATTTGCGGGTTTGTTTAAATAGTTGAGAGTTATGTGAATATGTGTGGGTTTGTTTTAAATATTTGAGAGTTATGCGCGGGTTTGTTTTAAATATTTGAGAGTTATGCGCGGGTTTGTTTAAATAGTGGAGAGTTTGCGGGTTTAGGTCTTTCAATAGTGTTTGTTTTAAGCGGGATCTTGTAGCCATTAACTGCAAGAATAATTATCAATTTTGAAGCGCTGTCCACATTTCTAACATTTTTCCAAGTGTATTTAAACTAAAGTTGTAATTTTAGGAGTGTCGAGAACTGTCATTAATGAGGCCTTAAACCGACTCAACAAGAGGAGTGACCAGAAGAAAACATCTGTTGTTTCTGATGATTCGACAGCTAAAACAAAAGGCAAACATTTGAGCTTTAAGTCTGTCTATTTCCCTGAGTTTGTAGTTACACTTTCTGATTTAAACTATACAATTGCCTGAATTGCTCACTGATCCGGAAACCATGTGTACTAACTCTAAGTTACTTTTTAAATGTTGCCACCAGTATTGGAAAATGGGTTGTCGCGGTGACGGATATAAATATAAACTCGTCAAAAAATTTTGCATCTAATCTGAACCCCTCCAGGACGGATGATGAAGAGGTGGAGTAGCGGAGCAAGTAACTCCCCCTACATGGCGAGCGTGTCCTCCACTACCATCACCTCCCTGCCCAACAGGACCCGAACTCGCAACTCTGCTCGAGGACCACCTCGTCCCGGTTCCATTAGAAAGTCTCAGTCACATGACAATTCTCATCAGGTGACGTCACGTGATAAATCGCAGTCACGTGACGCACGTGCAGGTTCTGCGCGCGACAAGTCACGCGTTGGCGCCAGATCGGCCGGAGCCATCTCTAAGAAATCAACAGTTTCGGCTAGTGATAACACGTTAATAGTAGCGCGTGAGGAGGATCAGATTTCGAGAAAAACTGCGGCAAATCTGAAAAACCCAAGGAGTAAACGCTTTGTTCAGAGTGTGTGGACTGAAGAGTTTTGTAAACTGATGGATCTAAGAATGTACTCCCATTGAAAACGAACTGACAATTCCACGATGATGTGACGAACGGCACCATTTTGTAATTATTTAAGTTATGTTAACAAAATGAATCATTTTCTGGGTTTCAGTTTCAGTTTAAAGCTAAGCGTAGCTAAGCGACTTAGTAATAAACAAATACAAATATCTTGCATGTTGCATCATTTTCTAGTGGACGTTTTTTTACCTGTAACATTATTTTTGGCGACCAATATAGGCTCTAACAATGAAAATGATCGAAACACCAATGATTGAAAAACAAATGAGGCAATTTTCCCACTACAAAAAAGCTTGTACAGCGCGCACCCTCCCACACAATCACACATTTTCGCTTCAATTGGCTTCAAATGAGGGTCGGACAAAGTCAGACAACACAAGCACACCATGCGTCTCAGAGTTTATCGATCAGAACTTTAGAACTGAATAACGTCCCGTTCCTTATGTCCGTTCCATGCGAGTTCATCAGGATTACAAACATATATGATATAGGTCTTTGAAATCAGACAACCTCATAACGCACACTGCGGTCCTCAGATGCATCAGTCCTTGACGAGATTATATCCGTCTAACGTTCTAACGAAACGATTCAGCTTTAGCTGCGTGAGTCGGGTATCACCGCGACAAATCAGTCCTATAAGGCTAAATTAAAATATAGCGGAAATGCGACACTTTCCATGAAGCACAGTCATGTACTTACTCCTTAACTAGCTCCTGCTTTCCCTAAATTTTATCCTAATTAAGTAATAGACTGCTGACTGATGGGGCACTATTACTTTTGTAAGTCTTACACTTATACTTTTTCTTATTATATTGTTTTAGCATTGATCGTCAACACGTATGCAAGCCAACATTCAACTTTGAAGGGCAAAAGTTTTTTTTCGTTAAGTTTTGTGTTTATGATAATCATACTTATAGCGATAATGACGAAAAACATAAAATTTGTATATGAAATTTCTTTGGAAGTTTTTGTAAATAGTTTAGTTATTGGCACGTCTTTAGTGCCAGAATGAAGAGGAGTGTATAACTTTTTAAGCACACACACACACACACACACACACACACACACACACACACACACACGACACGACACACACACACACACACACACACACACACACACACACACACACACACACACACACACACAACACACAACACACACACACACACACACA
>JH153048.1:242871-272485 GCA_000226015.1 Mnemiopsis leidyi
CTCGACTCCAACTCTCCGTCAAGTTACGAGCTGCTCGCTCCAACTCTCCGTTAAGTTACGAGCTGCTCGCTCTAACTCTCCGTTAAGTTACGAGCTGCTCGCTCCAACTCTTTGTTAATTTCAACAATTAACAATAGTTTAAGTTGACAGTGATATAGATACGATTCTTTTTGTATTGGAGTATAAAAATTGAGGAGAGATCGAATATTATCTTGATGTACTAACATGTTACAGGTAGATAAATATAGACTATTGTACATCAGCCAAGCATGGAGCTATGTAGTAATTACTTAATTAATCAAGAGTTTAATGATGATAACGTTATCAATATCTGGATGATGCCATGATAGACATCATCCAATTAGTCATCTTAAATTGAGAATGAGGCTCATAATTGTTTTATTGTCGGTGGTTGACTTGTGGATCCTACTCCTAGCACTAGTAGTAGTAGTGGTAATAGTAGCAGTATGCTGGGTAAATTGCACGCCTAAAATATATTTTTACCTGCTTGTTTGCTATACTGAATTTTGCAGAGTACCTACTTTAATCACGGTTATTCAATTTGTTATTGGAGGTTTCTGTTCTAAAGGTCCAAATAGAATCCTAACTCGGAGGGATTCCAAACCCAATTGCAAGTTAGAGTGATGTATATACTTTTAGTAACATAATAAGAGTGAGACCCAGGGGGCGGAGGCTTATACAAATAATTATCAAGAAACCTAAGAAAATATATGATGTATGAAATAAATTTAACAATATGACATGTCTCCTTATCATTTATAACAAATCTTTTCATTCAGGAACTCCAAAAACCATGAATAAGTTCGCTGTCCTATGTCTAGGTCTGGCCGCCATGGCCATGACCGTCGAATCTTCTAAATGCTGGGAAGGCTGCACGCTTCTCACCAAATATGTAATGACGATGAACGGTGAAACAACCGACATGATGAAGGAAATGCCGGAGGAATCTAAAAAGTGCGCTGGAGAAACCGTAACTTGCAGCAGTGGCACCGCCTGCAAGTCTTACACCATGACCATGACAGGAGACATGACCTTGGGCATAATTTCCGGGAAGTTGGACATGACGTCCGAGACGACCATGTGTGTCCCTGACAGTGTTACCGCCACAACCGAGCTGTGCACCGCCACTGAAGACTCCCTCAAGTCCATGTTGGGGGGCACAATGACGAACATCAACGTTGAGTGTTCTGCTTTGAAAGCTGCAAGTGTAAGCAGTGCCACTGGATTTGGATTCGGTGCTTTCTTGGTTACCATTGTTTACTTCTTGTATTGATTCCAGTTTCGCTCTGTAAGTTTACTGTTTCGAGCTAGTTTAGCTTATATTGTTTATTTTTATATAATTCTTCTTAATAATTCAGAGAAACCTAAGATAAAGTGTTGATTAAGCCTGATATTTGGACAATTTTCCGTGCATTATATCATACAATAATTATAAATGCAATTTGTTATCAGTATAAGTATAAATATTAAAGCTTATGTTAATATTATAATGGACAATTTTAATTTGAATTTGTGAAGTACAACTACCACTTTTCAGCTGAAAACGTGCTTATAAAATGCTCCCTGATCGGCGGCGCTTCGCGACAACTCGCTCGATCGTGTACGCAATTGTTCAATTGTTGTCTGACTTTATCAGACCCTCATTCGTAGCGAATAAAATATCGACAGGGTGCCCGTCCTGTAAAAAATATATGGAGTCTGCAAAAACTGAAATTCTTACAAACTTGATTTATTGTACTAGTCTAATCAGTCTGCCACAGGCCAAATTCTGAGACTAATTTAAAAAAAATCATTTTGACAAGTTGATAACATTGTCACCTTTTATCACCTTCACCGTCATGGCACCTGTTTCGCAATAGATTAAGTCCTAATCCTTCAATGTTCACACTTAGCGATTATGGGATACTTATAATAGCATGCGAGTTCTGAGTAGATTAAGAATGGACTGCTAGCTTTTCAGGACTTCATTGGAAATATCTAAGTTACGTTTTTCTCTATGAAATGAAAAATTATTAAATGAATAAACATTTAAATAATTAAAAAGCATTTATAGTGCGGTAGCTATCAGCAGTAAGGCTTCCACTTCGGACATAATTACCACGGACATAATCAGTATCACCATGGATATAATCAGTACCACCATGGATATAATCAGTATCACCATGGATATAATCAGTACCACCATGGATATAATCAGTATCACCATGGATATAATCAGTACCACCATGGATATAATCAGTATCACCATGGACTATAATCAGTATCACCACGGACATAATCACCATGGACATTATCATAACTCTTAAATTCTTGCTGGCCTAGAAGTAGAGCCTAAACAACTAATACTATAAGTATAAGTAATTTATTACTGGTTCATGAAAAATTATACCGTGATAATTATGTTCGCCAAGGTAAGTTTCTAGTTGAATTTGTATACTGCCATTTTATTCATGGCATAAAATCTCATGAATCCAATCTTCATTTGTGAATCAGGGTGATGTGATAGAAGTGAATGACTCCTATGAAATATCTAACGTAAAAAAGTTTACCGAACAATAACGACACGCCCGAACATTATAGTAAAGAACTAAAGAACTAACCTATGCAAGATTGGGAGGGGGACAAGACCCCTCCGTTACAGGACACCACTCCCGACCCAGACAGCAGGTGATACCCCTCAGAGCAGGAAACTGTCATACTCCCCCCGTCCTCCAGGGAAGTTCGGGAAACTTCCATGTTTATCCAGTCGGACTGTATTATCTCACATGGTACCGCATCTTGTACTGCAAGTTTTCGATTTGATAATTTTAATCTCGACTCAAACATAGCCGGTTTCAATTGAGTTGAAAAATTCTGCTTTCCGGGTTATGGTCGGGGTTAGTCTTAGAGTAAGGACTACGGCCTCTTTTATTGTATATTCTTATTCTTGATTTTTTTGATAATTTGTAAGTATCCAAGGATTTTTAGTGAAACACTTGATGTATCAGTAATATGTGCTTGTGGCAATAATGGATTTATGGGTCCTTAACTTACAAACATGACTTTTTTCAGTTTCACCAACCTTTTATGATTTGGCATTCATTAATTCCATTTTTGTGGATGACTTCTATTGAGTTTACAGAATCACTGAATCCCAGTTCCGGCAAACTTCTTGTGCTTGCAATGAGTGCTCCGTTGGTGGAGGAATAAATCTGTAGATTTTGGCCCAGACTATCATAGTGAATTACCAGTTTAACAGTTGTAGTTGTACCAGAAGTTATTAAATCATGTGTAAGTTGGTCCATATCGGTAACTGGTCCGTATATTGACGTTTTATCACCTTGATGGTTAACTTCATTGATATTTAGAGACGATGTCACACAAAACTCGATGCCGACTGTGGAACTCTTTTTCATCTCAACAATAGGCGGATTTGGAGAGAGTATATCGTAGGTGATGCTGATGTTGCTGGAGGAGAGATCAACCTCCTTGCCTACCTCGCAGCTGAAAGCACCTGTAAAGGTTCAAACTTTTGTGTGGCTAAATCCTGTGCTACAAATACAGTCAATCATGATATGATCCAAATTTCAGATTCTGGTTACACGTGATTTTAACGTTTGGATCGAAAATTGAGCTAAATTATCTGAAGCAAATCCTTGAGCATCCGTTGAGTATAATTTATATTATGGGATTTTATTTATACTCACTTTTGATCATACAGTTAAAAACCACGAAGGAATAAAATGCAAAATAAAAGCCCATCTTTAATCGACTAATCATAGACCAAAAGTAAAACGTTTTACTGTGCTCTACATGCGACCACAGCAATTGAAATAGCAGATGTTACTCCTATCCCCGGAAATATTCCCACAAATTCCCAGATGATATAGCTCTCATTCCACGGTTTATATGCTGGCGACAGTAATTACCCAGACACGTGGACCGTTTTGAGGGTAAAACTGTTCTAACTTTATATCGTTCAGTCTGGTGTGATGACTAATTATAGTCAGGCTTTACCGTGAAAGTGGGAGAAGTTTTAGAAAACTACCCAAGTAAAAAGAGGTAGGAAACAGGGGCCGATGCGGTCCGACCCGGTTCGATCTGGTTGATTTTTGCTCGTTCCATGAGTCCGGTTTACCGGACCAGAGGTCGTGATTCGATCCGGTTTCCGAAATTCCTGATCCGTCTCTTGTTTCCGGTTATACAAAGTTTTTTTTCTCTGCTTCATGGTTCGTTAAAGATGGACATGGTATTGGTAATAAGAAACATTGCGAACTGTCGGATCTGAGTGTTATTTCGCTGACAGTGAGTACGACCACTGCCTTGAGGGGAGGCTTCGGCCCAGACCTATGGCTATTCGAGGAGGCAGCCAAGAGAGAACTGAGATTTCGGGACCTCGGACACTGGCTTCCTCCTCCAGCGGGCAGGCCTAGCACGAGACTGACCAGCCACATCAGCATGAGTCAGCACTAATGATCGCCTACTGAGGGATATCCCAGAATGCAACATCATTCGTGAGGAACAAACACCCGCACTAAGCATAGACCAAATCTTCCAAGTGGAAATCCCGGCCAATGAAACCTACCAGGAAGCAGACTATGAACAGTATGAGATCACCTGCTTCACCGATGGCTCAAAGACCACCGTGTGCGCCGGGACCGTCGGGTCAGGAATGACATTCATAGCCTGATCAGGCCATGAAAATCTGAACCTGAAAGGACCAATGCACGGTTTTCCAAGCAGAAGTCTACGTGGTGGGGAAAGCAGCGACCATTCTCAACGAAAACAAAGTCGTCGGCAAAAACATCTTGATAAACTGTGACAGTCAGTCAGCCATCAAAGCGATTAACTCAACAGTTATTAAACCACGCACCATTGAACAAACGACTCGAGAACTGAATGATCTCGGCAGGGCCAATAAAATCTTACTTCGCTGGATACCTGCCCATAAAGGTCACGAAAGGAACGAGACAGCCGACAGGCTCTCGAAAAATGGTGCCAACAACTGTTATGAACCTGAGTTGGTCAAACTTCCGATACCGCGGAGAATCTGCTACGCGGCCTTTAGAAGGAAGACCCTTACTCATACTGACAGTTGTAGAACCTTCGCAGTTTGCCCACCCCAAGTATTCTATACTATGAGAAGGAACCGTTTCAGCAGGGGACCTCAATTACAATCTCAGAAAACGAAACTGAGACATCGCACCAATTTGTTCTCTCTAACAAGAAGGAAATGAGACAGTCGAACACGTCTTAATAGCCAGATGCCCTCTGCTCCCGGGGGGCTTAATCCGTTACCACAAACCTGCCTAGCTCCGAATCAACTCCCTTGGGGTGTGAACGGGAGCTTCGTTCTCATCCGTTGGGCCTCGGTCCTGCCCCCATAAAGAAGAATAAGAAACGGGGAAAGCAAGTTGACAGAAGGCTAAAATGCGATGGGGTTTTTAGACTTTCAAAAAATTATAAAGATTAATGTGAAGACTGAAGACTATTGAAAGAGATCAAACATTAATTACCATAGGTTGATAAGCGGCCGTAGACCGTGGGTTCCGGTTAGTGCATGCAATTATGTTGTAATAAAAAATTGGTAATGGTAATTGCTCAAATAATACAAGATTCATCATATTCATTTTTCTGTCTCTACTACTTTAATTCCGCAGTAAAAATTACAAGAATGTGTTCACGGCATACATCTATCTGTACTTGCATTTACCGCATAACTGATCCCACGATATGCCCATGAACTTAAGTTTAACGGCCCAGCTTCTCCCCAATAGTTGTACTACTCAATAACTCTTTTTTTTATAATTTACGTTGCACCAAACTCAAAATTGACGGTGCTAATTTACCACAAGTATTTCCAAGAAGTCTCCAGTGCAAGTAAAGAGAAAACCCCATCAGAACTGTTGGCGAAGTTCAATCTGAAGTCGAGACCACGTGTATCTTTCTTCTACTACTACACGTGCAACGACAAAATGAAGCTACAAAAATCGTGACAGAAAAAATTAAACCCTCGTCCGGTGAAAGAACAAATTGCATGCCGGCCAGGCGTGATGACAGGATTAATTTTTAGAAGCTGTCTAGAAAATTGACAGTTGAAGTCTATTTCATCTTGCTTTGTTGCATGGAAAAAGATCCCAGTTAGGAAAATCCCCCGGGTCCTTTGGCTTTAGTCGGAAGTGCAACTGCAACAAATAGATACTTGCAACCTTCTCAGAAAGTCTGATATTTGAGTTTTAGTGAGACCAACGCATCCGTATGGCTTGGTTGTCGTTAGCTTGATGTTTCAAAAGCATTCGACGCTCCGGCTGCCGGTGGGAAATTCCGTCATGTAATTTTCTCGTTGAAAGAAGTATAAACGTCCTGGTACCCTGGGTCAATTGACCTGCGTTTATCAAAGGAAGCCACGTGACCCGACTTCTCCAACACGTGACCCTGAAACTACAATGTCATGGGCCACCGACTTTTCATGTGTCAAGGCCGAAAATTAGGGGCACTTTTCTTAAACCCGTTTTGTTTAACGGCCATTGCGCTCGGAAAAGTCGCGAAACCGTAAAAAGTTTGGGTAGCTGCGGTGTTTAATCGTTCGTAGCGTGCTCCTGATACGGCCGGCTGCGGGGATTACCGGGCAGTTTTTTGGGAGCACAGCCGGGTTTAGCTGACTTCCCTGAAACTGGGAACATGGGACAATTTGCTGTGTATTCCGACTTCTATCGATTACACGTAGTCTGAACGAGGACCGTGTAATGGGTTGTGGAAAGTTAGCGACGGATAGCACAGCTAGGAAACATCATTAGTCGCGCAGAAACGGGGTAGAAAAGAAGAGGTGAATATAGTTGTTATGGGTTCAGTGTGTGCAGCTGAGCGTGACTCGACCAGACTGTCTGGACGTACTGAATTAAGGTCTACTCAACCCAACAACAAACAGTAACTTTTTTTGTTTTCTCCGCAGATTACACGGTCGTTTTGACAACGAGTGACGCAAGCGCAATAAAGCGTTACGTCTGGGAATTTTTGGTTTTACTAACTGAACTGTGTAAAAGCAAAATTTTAAAGTATGGAAATGTCAAGTTTAGTGTTCTACAAATCCGACACTACTCAAAAAAGAAAAGAAAGCCTGTTGCAGAGAGTAAGAAAAACCATTGAGATTTCGGTGTGCTCAGTGGATTTGAAGCCTGGTAATGGTATTGGATAGTGATGTCTGACCTCGAGGGCAGCTAAAATTTCCCTCCCGAATCACTAAAACCCGTCTGAGTCCTGCCTAGGGACTTCAGTCTCTGTTGCTTTGATCGGTAGGACTCGTAGGGAGAGAGAGAGAGAGAGCCACGCAGCGCCCGGTAATCTGACTCTGAGACCTGATTTTGTAACTTACTCCAGGTCAGCAAAGACAGTTCTTTGGTGGGAACTTACAGTGCCATCTGAGGAGCAAATAGCGGAATCTCATGAGTACAAGCTAGACCGTTACAACCTGCCTGGGGCTGAGATTCAAGCGAAGGGCTGGTGCTGTTACAATTTTACTATTGAAGTAGGAATACGAGAAATGGTTGCTCAAAATTTGTAGAGAGCAGCCAATAGAGTTAGCTTCAAAAGAAGGTATCTGAAGGAGTCGGTTAGAGAAAGGATGGTATCTGAAGTAGCCGGTTAGAGACAGTGGCTGGAGTGGGGGTTTAGGGAAGTTTGAGCATGAGGGTTCACTTAACATCTGGGTTGCAAATAGATTTGTATGACTGGTTTTTCAAGTAACTCTCGAATCAGATGGTAGTCCTAGGTCCGGTTGGATTCCTGGTTGCCAGTTTCGTGACTGATGATTCTGATTCAAGCTCTATAAGTATAAAGTACAGTGGGCTGTCAGTTTGCATTTTAGGGCTCTATTATGGTGTCACATGGCGAAGAGATACCATTACCAAAATGTCACATGTGCCTGCTATTGAAAGCTCATATCCCAAGGCCAAATAAAAGACGGAAAAATTTTTTCGTGTAAATAAAGATATTGAAAATTTACGGGGGAAAGGAAGGAGGCGCGGTAAAAAGAGGGACCCGGTAAATAGAGGCCCGGTAAATCGAGGGTTTATGTATACCTCTTTTGTCTGCATCACCCCTCCCCAGGCTGACTGGACTGCGACTTAGGGCGAGTACGTGCTCAAAATCTGCTTAACCTGAAGTCGGTAAGGTTCAGTAAAAAGTACCAGTGTTTAGTCAGAAATAAGGTATTACTACCGAAAAGCGAACTTCCCAGTCTCTCTAGCTGCTCCCACCTCCCCCAGTCTCTCTAGCTGCTCCCACCTCCCCCAGTCTCTCTAGCTGTAAGTTGCCCCCATCTCCCCTAGTCTTCCAGATCTAGAACAAACTTTAAAAAATGCACTGGCTCCACAGCGTTCACACTTACCTTAAATTCAAAGAAAAGCTTCCAAGAGTTGATCAAGTCCGATTACCTTTAAAAATTGTAACTTCATCTTTGAAAAACCTGTTGTATGGCTTGGGCGGGTGATATAAATTGAATGCACGGTATATTGCAATTACATCATAATTTGGCTATTGCATACTTCATACCTTGCCAGGGTTTGTGGGGTATAATGTAGTAGCAATGTCAATTGGAAATTAAATGTCCGTATGTTTGTGATTTTTAAACTTCAATTTGAGAAGCTTATTGATACATTGAGTATTTATTGCTCTGATAAGTTCATACATTTCAAATTGGGTTAAGTTGAATCTTCCACACTTCGATGGGAATGGAACCAAGTACAATATGACCATCTCAAATTCAATCAGATAACAGGTGCCGTTAACTCATTATTTTTTGGACATTTCTAACCGGTGCGAGCCGCTCTCTAAAGCGACTGAGCACCAATTGGGTCTGCACGATGAGCGTCAAGCACCGTATTTTAACCACCTCATTCGCACCTCGCTACGGGGCACGGGAAAACCCATTGTAATCAGTTCGGTGAATGGGCCATTATCAAGTTATTCTATTAACGGTCAATAATTTGTAAGAAAATTTAGACCCCGGACAATGGGGCGATAATTTCAAGTGTGAAAATTATCTCAGTTTGAATATCACGTAGATATATGGGAGAAAATTCTAATTTCTACCGGTGTCAAAAACATTACCATTTATAACAAGGTTAGATGATAAAATAAAATTAGGGAGTAGGATAATTTTTTCTTTCTTCTTATCAGATATAAAAGAATGGCTGTCGTTGCAGAATCTGAATCACGTGACCACTCTGAATGAGGAAGGACCAATGTTCACATGGGATGGGTAATGAAATTTTTAGAAGAAGAATGGATACAACAAAATTCTAGTGCATTAAAAAATTTGTAACGAATGATTCCTCAAATCTCGTCGACAAGGGCCAAATTTTTAAATGAGTTAATTTCGATTTTAAAATTATTGGCTTAATCAAGATTGGATGTCAAGGCTCGTGACAAATATATCACACCTACCACAACTTCACCACGTGATTTTCTTTGTGCTTTTTATCTCATCAAAATTTAGGAGAAAAATATTGGAATTAGATAAATTTTAAGAGGGGAAAGGGTATAAGGTCATGGCTCGAAAAAATAAATCCGATTTGCCATAATTCCCGAAAATCTTGAATCTTTTCCAAACATCAACTAACTTCCGTAAATTTGACTAACACAAAATGACCTGAATCATCACGATGGAGTGTTCCACCCGTTTTATGTTTTATATAGAAGACTAGAAATCCCGTGCCAACTAAGGTTAACAACCACTTGTCAGGTAGGCGTGTGGAGACGACAGGTCTGGTAACGGCCGGCACGTGGCAGTCACATGATGACTCGCAACACAAGTCACCCGGCACTACCGGTTGAAGCACGCTGATTGAACAGCTCTTTTCGAGCCATCCCACGCCAATAACTCATCCTCCTTTCGGACTCAAACAAAAACTGTAACATTTTGGGTTGGTGAAACTCCCTTTATGTATCCTGACGGCTGTTCCAACGAGTTTTGCAACATATTCTATCATCGCCGGACGAATCACCTAGAAGACAACTCAAAATTACTACACGTCAATTTTTACCTTTTTGATCGCGCCGGGATAACGAGCAAAAAACCATGGTCACGTGACCGCCTCATTATTAATATTACTGCGGAGGATCGCACGCGTACGTCACCCAGTCACGTGACTCCTAGTAACACATGGAATATAACTCTGAACATATATACACATCGTGAAGAGGTAAGTATGATGGGACACCGACCAATGCCAGGCAGGAAGATATCTGCACCAGTTGCCGAGTTAAACTCCGACTCATGCAGGCCGGATCAGGTGGGCCGGAGATCCTACCTTCATTGGCGTGTGTGCCGCTTCCTGACTTGTCACTGGAGCTCGGCTTTCGATCTTTAGTTTAGAACGAGCGATTATGTGTTGACAGCTCATGGGATTTTTTCAAAGAATTTTGATTATTGCATCTAATAAAATTACTTTAAATGTGCAGAGAGAGTGGAGAGAAGGAGGGAAGGAACCCAACATGGCCGGTCACGGAAGCTCTCTAAACGCTCTCTAAAATGAAATAGGGAAGCATCTCAAAATCGAAACTGCTCTAAAAAGGAAACATGGAGGGATTCACCCAGGTGATTCAAACTGAAACATATTTCAAGAAGAACCCCCTCGATCTTTTGTAGAAGTATGAAGATATTATGTTTTTCTCTGAAAAGTATGCGAGGCAAGTACCGAGATATCGATCGCTGACAACAAGGGAGGATGATCTAAAACATTTTGGCTTCTCGATCGATCCGAACTAACCTATGAGTAAATTTTAAAGATTGCCCACAACGACCCAATTTACAGGTTTTGAGGGTAGATATTTTGTCATTCTCAGCACATCTGCAGTTCTTTAAACCAAATTAAGTTCCCCAGGACTTTAAACAGGATCGAACGTGTGTTCCATGATAGAACATGTTTAAGTTTCTATACGATTCAGGTAGAAAACACTTCCCGCACTGATATGATACAGAGCTATATATGTCTGGTTGGTGGGGGTCAAAGTACCTCGTCTCTTTGTTGTGTTGTGTGCTAATCTCCTCAGACCATTGTATCTAAATTTATTGTAATTATTTATTGAACCTGGCAGGTGTCACTTTATCTCTCTTACGGTTGGATTAAAACAGAAGCCCGCCCCTTTCGGCTACCCTTCGCCCGTGGTTGGTTGACGTGTTTGTTGGATCAACCAATCAGGTTCGTCGGAGTGTTATCCAACGCGAAAAGAAACTTGAAACTAAGTACATGTCCTGTAATAACTTTTCAGACATGTTCTCTAAAATTTGTCTTTGTTAGGGCGATTAGCGGTTGTTAAGAGCACCAGACTTGGGGGTCGGTTAAATAGTTAATTGTGCATTATAATTTTTATTAAAAACACTACCCTCTGACCGCTTCCTAACTAGATTACTTGCTCTTTTCACAGCTGAAATTATCCAAGATTAAGGTCTAATTCCGGCGGCCTGATCGGGCTGCCACGTTCTCTAATTCTCAATTCACGTCACCTATTTTATCCAGACTGTGGCCCAGTGCCCCAGCACAATAAAATTTGTAAGTTTCTTTTTTTCTGGTCAAGTTCCACACCTGGCAAGGTTATGATGTGTGCTGGGAATAAGACAGACAAAAATAGATGGGACGTGAATATTTTAAAAATTCTGTAAATAAGAACAATAAGAGTACAATGATTCTGCTCTACTTTGTTTTTTTGTTAGATAAGGAATAAAAATGTTTCCGTTCTCAGACAAGATCCCATTTCTACTTCTCTACTTGTCAATAAGTCACATGAGATGAAAGTACGGTGCTCACCTCAAAGTACGCACGATTTGACAATTTTTGTTCTTCAAAATTTTCACAATTTTTTCTTCACAATTAGGGTTCAAAGATATGTTGATGTATGTTGAGAGACTCTGTTGAGAAGCTTTATTAGTTCATTTATAGATTTAAATTGATTAGTTTATATATAGATGATAATCGTGCAAAAACTCGTTTTCCAGGCCGCAACTTTCGTGAAAATCATTTATATAAGACATTTTATTTCTACCGAAAGAAAAAAACTTTCTTGCCACACCCTTTAAAATTTCACCGACAGCAAATCTGACACCAATACTACGACAATCGCTTTCTAATTCTCCTTGAAATGGATATCTAAATTAAGGATTCAATTATCAAATACTTTCATATCATGTTTGAAGCTGAACAAAGCTTTCTTGTGAGCTATTGTGCTCAGAGCTAAACCCCACAAGATATTTGGGGACATAAAAATAGGACACTTTCTTAGAACTAGATAAGATTTTCCAACCTGACACAAATAATCCACCAAAAAACCTCCCTCCAAAGTCTTCCCCTCGCTTTCGCTTTGTCTGCTGACCAAGACCAAGAGTTGATCAAGTGGCCATACCACCGGTGTCCTTTACACGTCGCATCCCCCTCCAAACAGACGCATGCGTTTTATTGTGATTTTATTCGGGTCACTAGCTGCCGGTTATATTATTGTTCGCTGTGTAATCTCGCTGACAAAGCGACCCTTTCATTGGCTCCTCGTCAATCGGTAAGATTAAACAAGGGATGGTGTCACGTGACCTTGCTGTCATTAACGCACCCTCCTCTTCTTCTACACTTCGCTATAACAATTTCACTTGTATTAATCAACTGCACCTGTACTTAGTAAAATACGAGTAAAATCATAGCTCCCCTTGCCAAGGGTAAACAATGGTGTCCTCCCTTGTTTTTTGAGTTAGTTGAGGAGCGGGGGCCGGGATGTCAACAATTATACGTACTTAATTACTGCCTGATCATCATCCACCGGCACCAGAGACCGCCCGGGCCCTCTTCTTCATCTAGTCTCAATTATAATATATCTGATAGTTAATAACTGTTCACGGTGGGAGAGAGAGAGGATGGGAGCTCCAGCTGGGACACAACAAACCGCACGTGACGGATCGTTATTCTAATAGCGACACATTTAGGTGGTGTGTCTTTGAACCTGTTGAGAAGAGACGACCCTGCAGAGGAGAGGAGGGCATGATGGGATAGGATCTTACCTCTCGTCATTTGCTGGGCAACACAATCGGAACCGGGATCTGGGACTGATATCGGCAAAATAGGCTAATTTCAATTATATTTGATCTGGAGTATTGTTCACTCTGGAATCATAATTGTAGTTTGAGGAATACGATACCAGATTTTCCGCAATGACACTCCAATCTATTATTGGGAGTTTGAGTGGTGGCATCTTTCGACGTTTGTCGATTCTAATTTCAAAGTTGATTAAAGAACTTGTCAAAATGCAAAAAGTCTAATCAGAGTTGTAAGATCGATTTATATCCTGTCAGGATCTTTCGATGGAACTCGACTTTCAATTTCCAAACTGCCCCAACCCAAAGCGCAACGTCAAATATTTTCAATCAATATTGAACGGGTGGTCTCATATAGGCTCGCCGAGCGAAGCTACCCCGAAAAGTTACGATCATTAGATGACTCATCTCCTCGAAAAATATATCAAACCATTTTTCTCGACATCACCTGAAAGTGTGTCAGTTCTACTCGACACCTGCACCACTCTCTTCCCATTACTTAAAATGTCAATTTTGTAATGAGTAAGACATAAACCGAACAAAAGTCCAAGCCACGAGGGTCTACTTTACAATTTCTAGATTTCATAAAAGCATTCGATTTACTATAACAACAGACCGAGCAGTTTACCAATGCATGTTTTATTAAACGATAGGTGCAGCACGTGCCACACACATATATAAAGTTGCATCAACCTGAACAGATGCGTCTCCCGCAAAACCAGACACCTGATTGGTCACTCTGGTAGTGACGTCATGACATCATAGCGTACTTCAACAAACACGTGACCCATCTCTGAGTAGCACAAAACCAAGGTCGATGACGACTAACAATTGGTCCTGAATAAAAGATTCACTAAGGTAGATGTTGTAAGACCGGACATTGGGAGCACATGCCTCTTCCAGCCCTCGCTGATTGATTGGACAGGTTTTTGATGGGAGCCTTCTTTAAAGCGTCTATTATTTAAACGTGGACAGCATTGTGAACATGATATGCCACAGGTTGCTTTTTGTGTGTTTGTCACAACTTTCTATTGAGTTGAATGGAGAGTTGTTGGGTGATCCTCCCCATTGTCAAGAATGAAGAATAGTGCCATTAAATTAAACCGGTAGTGTTTATGGGACATTGTTCAGCACTCGCCAGAGTCTTAATCTCGAGGTATTCTATGTCGAGTCTGTCACAGTTAAAAGTTGACTGCTTGGTTTGGTAAGAAGGGTGACAGATATATAATTCTCCTATTTTCAACCAATAAAGTTTGTTTCTGAGATCTTCTATACCCACTTCATCACACCATGAAGATGTCACATGATGAAGTGTTAACAGTTTATCGTAAATTGGTTGGCAAATGGCAGGTTTTGCCGAAGTTTTTGCCCTTTTGCAATTAACACTACCCTAATCAGGACTATATTGATAAACACGGCTAGAATGAAGGCGTGAGAGAAATCCTGATTGCCAATCAGCCTGAGAATGTCCATCTTGTCCAAACAGACCTGAGTGAAATTTGAGAAACCCGATCTTTAACAGAAGTGCAGGGACAGATCCCGTCATCAGTCTTGATAAGACCACTAACACCTTGACATCATGATTTTGATCCTCAGACCACTAACACCTTGACATCATGGTTTGGATTCTCAGAAATCATCAACCTTTCGAATGCTGTTAAGATGCTTTTGACCCTAAAAACACTGTGAAGAAGCTAGATTTTTAAGTAGCGTGAGTTAAACGACTCTTGGCTACAGGTTTTTACGCTGGTTGTATGAGTATTCTGTAGACTAATAACCTGTTACAGCAGACGCCTTAACCACGTACTTTGAACAACTTTTTGTCCACTTAGCCGTCTCTACAAGTCGATCTTGTCAAAATTTCAAGGATTTAATCATAAGCCTTTAGTTTTAACTGGTTTAAACTGCGATGAACCTTTCAACAAGAAATCACGAGGTTGAAGTATAACTGGGATACATTGTAACCATTATTTAGATCAAATGGATATGTGCAAATCCTAGTAGTTAGTACTCACTAATATGAGAACCAATATGTGCACCAATATGATCATCAAGATGTGTAACAAGACGTGCATCAAGATGTGCATCAAGACGTGCATCAAGATGTGCACCAATATGTCCTGCATGGGTTATACTTTCAAGATCAAAGCTTACGTATAACTCTAGCTCCTTCACAAAAAACTTTGTTGATATGCGATAGATTAAAGTTTGGAGTCAAATATCGCCTTGTCGATGATTTCGATTACGTTGTTCAAAGAGTTTAGCCGGGCTGGCACCAGCAAACTGGTTACAAACCATGCTCTCTACCATAAACTCAATTCCAAAACAATTATCGTTTAAATTTACCATTTAAATTTTCATTAAGCGACGGCGACAGGCCGATATACTCTTTTAGCATATGGCTTTGATTCAAGGACCATTTATACAAAGGTTTAAACTTGAATTAGGCCCATTACTGTTACAGCTAATTTGCCGGGCCGCCCCTGGGGGGGCGGTTTATATGTCTTCCGTCGCTTAAAAATTAGAAATCCCGCTGTTACATTTCCATTAACAGTAGAGTAGACTGTCATTTGGTTTTTAAACACTATCAAGCTAACAGGTTCTTAAATCATCTCAAAGGATTTTTGGTTAAGCGGACTAATTTCTGCTTGCTGCTGAGAGCTTCCCGCGGCAATGGTAGGTCGATTTTTTATGGTTAGGTTTAAGGGTTTGGACATTACTAAATTTTTGCGATGATGACAATTAAAAGTGATAAGAAAAATCTCTATATAAGTGGCTAGAATTGAATTAGATCAGTAAGTGGTAAGAATGCAATATTTTGGCCCGTCATCACGTGGTCATCATCACGTTCAAAACTTAAGAATCCATACTAAAAATCGAAGAGGTTCTTCCGTTATGATCTTTCCAATCAACAAAACGCGGTAATGCGATAACAGACAAGGTCTCGTATTTGGTCGCAGTAAAAGTAAAACAGTAATCTTGGAGCATAGAGGTCATTAATTTCACTGCCTGATCATGTAGCTTTTTACAAAACCCCAATCATTACAATCTCACATTCAAAATGTGGCAACACCGTCGGGAAAGGACTCTGTGATTGGTTTTATAGTTAGTTGATAGCAAGTCGTGTCGTTTTCATTGGACAAACACTAATTTCAATTTGATCGATTTCCCCCGTTTACCGCGACTCGACATTGTTTCGGAATTAAAAGCCTCTCAGTTGCATGAGAAAGGATCCGAATACCCATTTCTTTCATTAGTGTACGACTGCGGCTTTGGTTCAAAACTCAATTCCGCGACGAGAATCCGTTCTTGTCGCGCAGTTCAACTTTAAGGGATGTAAAGACAATGGTGTTCAATATTTCTACCCGGCTTTAGCCCGACAAAAATACAATTAAGTTTGAACTAAGAGAAATATCTAGCTGATTATCCTGCCGAACAATATCACAAAGTTTGTTTTGAGGAGCAATGTCATGGGCTAGTAGGTACTGAAATTAAAACTATTACAATCAATAGAACTCGTAACGACTTTAATTAGAACACCATTGTCATGCTTAGTATCGTCCTGATAATCACTTTCACAAACATCAACTGGATTTTGAATTAGCACCAATATAATAAGCATACATGGAAGTCATTAAAAGGTAAGCCTAGTATTATATTGTCACCGCGCCCGCCGTATACTGCACTCTGAGCAAGAGTCACGTGACGTGAATTTGTCACGTGACGCGTTGCGCGCGCTCTTATTGGCTTGTTACTGCGTAGAGGAGAAATAACGCGTGGCTCGCTCCCGAGCTCCTATCCTGGCAAAAAGAGAGAGTGAGAGAGCCACCGCATTTTTAATCAGTAACCAGTCTTATTTGTTTACTATGGCTGCTGTTGCCTCGAATAACATGTCTGTGTCCCGGAGTTCAAGGATACAATGCTATCTCTGTGACTTTAACCATTCTCCCTGGGCCATGCTACAAGATTTCTCGGAGCCCATTTGCCGCGGCTGTTGCAACTACGAGGGCGTGGATAGAATTGAAGAAGCGATACAACGAGCCCGAGGACTGAGGACCTTGTATCCGGCTGCTGCTAACGGCCGATCTCGAGGATCACCTGTACGGAACTCAACTCCCACCGTCGAGACCAGGAAAGTGGAACCCAACAGTGCGTTTCTTCCCAGCTCTCTGAGCCACATGTCTCTGATGAACCACCCTCTTTTCCGCCACAGCATCCAACCTCCCAGTCTCGCTAAATCTACAGAGAAATCCCCGACTCAGTCGCCGATTGTGAGAAACGCGACTGAAACCTCCCCGAAAACATCTCCCAAGGTTTCCCCTAAACGATCCCCGCCCGTTCCAGACACCTCAGAGACAACGATCTCCACCTCTGATGCACTTCGACCTGATTCCACCGTCAGTTCCGCATCCACTGCGATCAGCATCAACTCTCAGAACAGTAGTCCCGCGACTAACACCGTGCTGACCCCGGCCGCCGCCCTAAACCACAGCACCGCCTCTACCACTCTCTCCTCCGCTACTGACGCTCTGAAGACCATGGCTAAACTCCAGTCTGAACGGATGGGCCTGCCTGTCTCCTTCGGAAACACATTCAACCTAAACAGAGGGGCGGAGAATCATTTTTCCTCCATGTTCCCTGTAATTGTACCTCCTCTAGCCCCGCGGTACGACCCGGGCAGGGCTCTCCAGATGATCAAGGAGAAAGCTCTCCACGATCAGTTCCCACCCCCGATAGTTCGAGATATCCTCACAGTCCTGAACTCGTGCGTTCCCTTCATTGTGAGATTCAACAAAGACCACAGTTTGAAAGGACGAGTTTTCAGCTTTGAAGCTATCAGAAAGACGACGGACTACGAGCTAAGGATCTACACCGAGTACCCTATCGGATCGAACAGTGTGTACCAGTCAGCTAGTGGCGCTTCTCGACAGATGTACGGAGAGTACAGAGAGAGAATGAACATTGGCCGCGGCCGAATCGGAGCTTCCAGCAATGGATTCAGAGACCTGGAGTACGAGCGGATCCCGAACAGCGGACAGTGGCTGCTCCTTGGAGAACTCCTGCCCGACCTGGTGAGGTACCTGAAAGCGATGCCGGATCCCAGGTACCTGCCTCAAGCTGTGAACTTCCCCAACATGCCTCCTCCTCCTCTACCTCGGTGCAACACATCCAAGTACACCCGCATGAAGAGGGTCAAAGTGGACGAGGAAGAGAAGAGTGAGAACAACTGCAAGAAAATCTGTCTGGAGAAAGATCGTCTGAGTTGGACCGGTAACGAACTGTGGATGCAACAGCCGATATTCGGGAACCGACTGCCGCTCCACGCTGACGCACTGTCCGTCTACTCACAGCTCAACCTGGCTAACCTCAAGACAGACTCCGCCTTCTCCCCAACATCTTCTGCTGCCACCACCCTCCCCTCAGTCACGATCCAAACCCCCGCCATGACCACCGCAGCCTCTATCACCTCAGCCGACACCATCGCCAGGACGCTCGCCGTTGCCGCCGCAACGACGACTGACTCAGTAAAAACAGAGCCGAGCACTCCTAAACCTGAGGACCCTGCCGCCGCCGCCACCACCACCTCTTCCCCCGACGACATAAACTGTTTGAACTGCGAGGGACTTCTCGAGGGATCAGACTTTGTCCAGTGTCCCTCGGTCTTCCTCCACAAGTTCTGCTTCACCTGCACCAGGAAGGCCATCAAGGAGATGTTGCCCGGTGACGTGTGTTGTCCCAGTGGATTGAAGTGCCCCCTGAAAGGCACCACCTCGCCCTGGACCTTCATGAGCGAAGAGATAAAAACTATTCTCGAGAACGAGTGAAGGGACGTCTTTTAGTTGGAGCCGTTTATGCGCGCTTCCAAGATCTTTGAGAATTTGTTTGATTTTCTAGGAAATTGGTGAAGCAGAGTGTTTTTGCGAATGGCATTTGAAACGATTTGAAAACAAAAGTGGTATTTGAACTGCAAATATTTGACTTTCAGCGATATTTGAACTTTGTATATGACAGAGAGGTTGTATAAGACGATTGAAAAAGATACAGTAAAAACTTTGGTGAATTGTAGAATCGACCGAAAAGAAAGAGAAGTTATTGTAAATTTTTTCTTTGGACGGTAGTAACCTGCTTACTTTACTGTGTAATTTATTCTAATTGTGACATTACATGAAATTAATTATTGACTTTTATCATTTATAACTGATATAATGTGTACCTATTTTGTCTTCAACAAAAACTAATTTCAAATTTTCAAGTCTCTTCAAACCTAATTCTAATCCTCCAAATCACCAAATCAGAAAATTGACCAGGCAATTCCAATGAAACTAATTAAGGACGTTACTAAATCGATTTTCAATTGCGATAGGAAAGCACATGGTACGACGAACATTAGCACATGAGCTCACACAACCCCCGTCACGTGACCTATCTGACTGCAACTTCAAGTACGTTTTCCTGTTTTCCCGTGTTACAGTAGCTCAGTGTTACAATAGGGGTTTCTCCGACTTTTCTACAGTTTTGCTAGGATTTAGGGTTTAATTTTCTTTGTTCGCTGATTGCTGAGTAGAACTAGAAAATCCCGTGATTGTACAAAAGAGCACGTGACTATGATATGTAGTCATGTGACTACCTGTATCACTGTAATTCTTCTTGAATCTCGAAAGGAGTTTCGCAAAGTGTTTCTCCCTGCTTCAAACCAACGTACTGAGTCACGTGATCAATCATAATTTCGCCGTAAATTTGACGGGGAAAAAAGAATGCCG
This sequence comes from Mnemiopsis leidyi, assembly GCA_000226015.1. Lineage (NCBI taxonomy): Eukaryota > Metazoa > Ctenophora > Tentaculata > Lobata > Bolinopsidae > Mnemiopsis > Mnemiopsis leidyi. The sequence continues at coordinate 262,708 of JH153048.1, forward strand.
CCAATTGTTGAAGCTCATTGTTCGAACATCTCTCTTTCTCTCTTCTTGGCTCTAACTGGTTCCAATAACTCCTCCGTGTCACCTAATTTCAACATTTTTTATCTCCGTGTCCCTAAAATTAAAAATTAACCTAATTGAGTTAAATTCAAACATGCACGCCTATTGGCAGCTTCCATTATCGAGTTAGATTTTATCACTATAGAAATTATTGAAATATATAAACCTGTTCCGTGATCTAATGAGATTTGGAAACTTATCAGTAATTCAACCTTCGTAGAATGGCAAATTTTGAGAGATTATTTAGGGTGGCTTTTGAAAAGGTTCTGAAGCGCATGTGAATTCATGGAACTTTGAATTCGAAAAATATTTTTGACGGAAATTATCGTATTAAGTGAGGCGTAAGAATTTCGAACAGAAAAATACAAAAATAAACTCATGGTCATTGTTAATGTCTTTAGTTGTAATGAAATTTGAGAATGGATTTAAACAACGATCATAGCTATCAATTAGCTAGCAATCTAATCGTATCGTAATAATTCATTTTATATCAGTCACTGGAATTGATTAAAATAATCAAATTAAAGCTGTACCAAGTATTGACATTTACTCTACTTAAAACTTAATTCTCGGCCCGATGTCTGGAGTTGGCGACAGTTAAGTTTTAAAGCAAACCGTGAAGAATGTCTTGATTAAAATCTCTGTGGCGAACCTCACAAATGTATTGTCCAAAGATCACGTCACACGTGTGCAATAAAGTCACGTGCACAGTGTACCTGTAAGCTTTAACCTCTAGAAGAAACTCCAAATCTTGAGCTGGCAAGATCCGGCATACATCCTCTAGCGATACAACTATTTTAGTGTTTCAAACTTTCCCAACAAAGACTAAAGTCGTTTCAAGCCCTTGTCCACGTTGTAGGGCTTTGTACTGAATCTCTGTATCGCGCACACACAAACACACACTCTGACCAACAATTAAAGTTCGACAATCACGGCCGGTTTTCAAAAGGAGTAAAAAATTTTGCGTCAAATTTATTGACAGGTAACTTTGAAACGTCAACACCCCTCTTTGGGGAGGCATGTCTTTTAGCGTTTTATTTAATGCTACTACTTACTAGGGCTGGATACGTTTCTTTAAGTGGGGGGGGGGGCGGTTTTAGGGACAGAAATTTAAATAAGGAGGGTGAAGGAGATAATGAAAGTTAGTTAGAAAGACGGAGGGAGAAGGGGTGAAGAAAGAGAGTGCTAGTGTTAGTGACCAGGAAACAGTGAGAGAGAGAGATACATGCATTACCTGTTAGCAGTTATTGGTCGCAGTTTACGTGTTGAGAATTTCTATTGACAACCATAGAACAGCGTAAAAATATAATTCTCACTCTGGCTCTGCTGAATGGCATATTATATTTTCTCCGTGGAATGCGAATCGCTGAGGCGTGACCGCCAGAGAGCTGACTTCGCAAAACGAAATGTAAACCCGTTCACACTTAACTTGCCTTTTCAGCTAACGGGATCTCGCCCAATTTGGTAATTTCACCTGTCAAAATTCACCTCGTCTAAGGAAAACCAGGCGGTGATTTTCCGACCTGACCAAACTACACACTTTAAACTAAAGGTGAATTTCAAACCCGCAGTTCCCCGCAATTATACCAGGGCACGTGTTAATTGTCGCGTAACAACAATAGCGACTGTCTCTATTACTGTCGCAGTTTCCAATTAGATTTAGCTCCTCCAAACTCGTCAACATGTACAGATTTCAGGTCAGTTTCCCGTCCTAGCCAGCCCAGGCTTGTAGGACACAACATGTCACGTGACTGCTTACCGTGGTCACGTGACGTCACTTTCCTGTGCTAGCTGGCCCAGGTTTACCGGACTTCTCCGGTTGCCATGGACACGTGTCTTTTCTGACGCACTGATCGCACTAAACTTCCGTTAATAATTGTCGGGATTTTGGGGGAAATCTCCGACATTGTCATCGGGAAAGTTATAGACAAAATATCAGAATAAAGAGTCAGGAATAGTTTAGTCTTTGAAGGGTGATATTGGGAGATGGCCTGATAGTGATTTCGCAACAGCAGATTCTTTAAACTTTAATAACGACTATTTTTCTTCTTATAGATTGATCAACTCAGTAAAAGCCTGCTATCAAGGAAGACATTCGTTTCAGAATTGACTTAAAGCTGATTTGAATTTCCGAGAAATCAAGACTTCTTTTAGCACGGTTTTAGAATGTAGTTTCTGTTTAGAAATAAAACTTTCAGCTAGCCTTATAGCGTTAAACATTAGAACATTATCCTTATTAAACTTTGAAGGGAGCATTGCACCGAGTTAGAAATAAAAAAATTAGAGCAGTAGTAGACGTCCTTACATTTTGAACAATGTTTAGTATGATTCATAGAAATTCTCAAACCTAACAGATCTGTCGGCCACTTTTCATCTTTTGTCCAAGGAAATCCTGACACGTCAATTTGAAACTCTTTTTCCAGCGCTCCTCTCATTCCTATCCTAATCAAATCTAAAACCGTTCTTCAAAACATATCCTGGACCAATTTGCCTGATCAGATCTGAAAAAGAGCCTGTTTGAAACATTATCACTCCCAATCCACCCAATCAGAGTCTCCACTGAGACTAATCACCCTCACAATGCTTCCACAACACAGATACTCTAACTAAGGACAACAGAACCAGATCACAAGGACTCCCAGGTTTTCTCTTCATAGTTTCCTCTCCTACTAGAGAGGAACCACCCGAAACTGTACCCAGAAAGACGTGTAAACAAAGACTGGAGGGTTATACGTCTAGGTGTCTAGGTGTCTGGTACTGCTACCCCTGTTTCGTCCTCTTCTTTCTCTCTAACAGGTTACCAGCTAGGAGCAACCTTCGGAGGAGGAGGGAGTTGGGAAAATAAACCATAGACCAGGAGGAATATTGTTCGTTTAGTCGAGCTTTTTTTCTCCCCAGCAATGACCTGCGAAAAATAAAATCTTATCGTAGCTCAGCCATGTGGTTTTCAAAGAGATGTAGACAAAAGAAGAGAAATACTCCGCCCCTGCTCCGTCTATATTCTCAACCCTCCCGATCTCTAGCTCTTCTGCCGAACACCACCACTATATAAACCGACCCAGTCTGGTCCCTGAATCCTAAACCTGCTCACACTATCTACAATACCTACCATTAGACAAGGAATTGTTTCCTATAATGAGGCAAATACGGAACAAAACCTCATCCCACCTGACTCATCTTTCAGAGAGAGGTCTATCGCATCCTCACAATCACGTGACCATGACAACCGTCACGTGACCTCTTCACTGAGAGAGGTCTACCTCATCCTCTCTGAGACTGACCTGCTTGGAATGATAGTCTGGGCTAATATATTGCAGTATTTTTACGGTGCAAGGTGTACATTAAACAGAGAATGGGAAGGTGTGACTAATGATGCTCCTCGCATGTTCTATCTCAAACAGTTACCACGTGCGACGTTGCCATGGTCACGTGGCCTAACATAGGTCTCCACTAAATGCTTGTTGGCCTGCTTTTTAATGACCTAATTGTTCGATAATCTTTCTCCGTTTTTTGGGGTGCAGGCCGTCTATTTTAAAACAAAGGGGCAGGTCTGATTTTGTCTTGTTGACACGATGAGGCGTGCAGGCAGAAACCCGATAGGGGACAAGCCAGATCATTACCGACCACGTGACCATAGCAACCAGTCACGTGAGTGTTTAAACCATCGAGACAGACCTTCTCGGAGGAGAAGGTAGAAGAGTGAGAGGGTCCCCGTTTTAAACATAGTTTAAAATCATATTATCAGGAGTTTTACACCAGATCAAGTTGAACTATTATCACCTGAACACCAGCCCCGCTGTTAACGGTTTCTGATCGCGCTGCGAGGATCACCCTTCCTCGAGGTGTTTAAAGAGGTGTCATTAGCTTTACAAGATGGGGGTAACATTTATAGCAGGCCAGCCCGGTTCATGCCTTCTAGGGGTCGGGCCAGCAGGACACTAGCTTTCATCAGAACTTTGACAGTTAGCTAAATCATCTGTAAGTGATCATCTAAAGTTTTGTTTAAAAGTATTCCCAGCTCGACGCTAGAAAATTGGAGCTTTATTGCAGTCTATATTGACGTTTTGAACTGAGAGACGGTGTGTTGTGAGAGGGAGGGAAAAGAGCTGTCAGCGATCATGTCACGTTATCGGCAACCAGTCCATTAATCTTGAAGGACGATTTATTGTGGTTTTAACACCGAATCCAATCACCTAAAGACTTACCATGCGTTTAAAATCGGGTCAAATATCGAGCCGAAAGGCTTCTTGGCAAGGAGCTATTTAGTGTAAACAGAGAGTAGATGAGGTGTTGAAGATTGATTGGGCATTCAGACTGAGACAAGATCATTAACAAGAGCTGGAGAAGCACAGTTTATAGTCACGAGTGTGCCACGTGTGTGCCACGTGTGTGCCACGTGACAGTTTTAAGGGCCCCTGATGCCCTACAATATGTGTTATTGTTAATGAAGCCTATGAAAGTGCATGCGATAGCAAATAAACACTGTTTTGAACCCGTAAAACAACTAAACGTACTTGTGATGGAGATTGTAACTTTATATGTAGAACAAGCTCCATATGTCGACTACCCAACAGTAGGGAGTAGAAATAATCAGTAACCTTCTCATCACCGCTAGAATTGAGACAAGATTCTACCGTTCATTTATTGCAAGCACTGCCCCAATTCTAGCGTGTGTACTGAAACTTATCACTGGAAAATTCTCTAAAAGTAGCTTATTACTCCTTGTTGATTAGAATTAGCAGATTAAGTAGTTTCATTTTGACTAGTTTTTAGGTTAAGTAGTATACTAGTTTGCAGGTTAAGTAGTTTGCCAGTTTATAAGATAATCAGTATACTAGTTTGCAGGTTTTGTAGTTTACTAGTTTATACTTTGTAGGTTAAGTAGTTTATTAGTTTGCAGGTTAAGTAGTTTACTAGTTTATAAGTTAATCAGTATACTAGTTTGCAGGTTCTGTAGTTTACTAGTTTATACTTTGTAGTTTAAGTAGTTTACTAGTTTGTAGGTTACGTAGTTTACGTAGTTTACTAGTACTATGTATTACGTAGTTTAGTGTTTACTAGTTTGTGCCTCCACCCCTAGGTCACGAGAATACTCCAGTCTGATTTGTCTTGTAGTCACTTACAAGATAATTGTTCACTGACATAATGAAACAATGGGCAGATACTCCCCTGTCTTTGCTCTTTAAGCGGTCATGAATACGAAGCTTTGAATAAAGATGAAGATATTCACGGCACCAACCTATACAAAACCCTTCCTGAACTCCAAGAGAACCACAACTTTATCTGAGACTACTGTCCTAGAATACTTAGTAAGGATTCATTAAGCAGGACTCTAAAAATCCTAACTATGATTGATAGCGAGGTTGGTCCAGCTAAAAAGTCTGAGGCTAATGGCTGGAGATGCTCGCATGGTCGGAAAACGTCAGTTCTAAGCTTCTAACCAGCGCTGTAAACCTAGATCCCCGTCCCCAGGTCGGCAGACCGACCATTGAAACAATCCCCACTCATTCAAAACCTGCTGATTTATTCCAAGCTGTTTTATCCCCGGAGTAACGTCCGCCAATAGGAGGCCGAGGAAATAGTCGCGTGACAGCGCTGGTCCAATCAGGACGCTCGCTGAGCGTAGACGCGCTCAGACGCCGATCCGATGCAAGATCAAAGAAACTAATTTGCAGCGATTAGAAAACCGTCTGAAGCCGGGCTTTTAATTGGTTAAATTGGGATTTAATGGGCGGTTCTCAGGACTGGAAACAGTGTGTCAAATACAAGTGAACCAGGGCATAACCACCAAGCTCGTTTACATATGACCTCCAAGTTAGTTTAAAGTAAACCTACATTGGTAACCAACTCCTGACTAATCACTGTTAATTACTCCCACTTACTGCTAAATCACAAGGACACGGGTTCATACACGGTTCTGAGGTGGGATCTTTAGTCTACTTTCTGAAACGAGGTGCTGGGATAACAGGTGTTCTTTGACACAACTTACAACTTTACAGCTCCGTTTTGACGAGAATTTTGACCTGGGAGGAAAGTTCTTGGAGCTGTGTGTAACCTATTTTAACCAGTCAAGTCTCTGTTTAGGGTTGCCGTCTCGTTGAAACAAGCAGTGGAACTGAAATAATAGTCACGTGATAGAGGGTAGTCACGTGATGATGTTGACTGTCAGATCCACTCTTCTCAGCTCCAGCTGATCGTACCCTCCTTACTTGCCTCTAATTCCTTGGGATTAACTTCAAAACGGTTACAATCTGCAATTTCAGTCAAACCTTTGAGACCCACCTTCTTAATCGCCTGTAATGACTTTAATTCTCATTCTGTTCCGTTAAATCCAGTAATATAAGAGCAGATAGTTATTTGGCGGAACCAAACTCATCGATTGCAGAAACTATTTGAGTATTTGATAGCCGACCAACCTCGTTTATATTTTGGGTGAATCATATGCTGTGGCCAAATGAGCCTTCTTGAAACGATAGAGTTCGGTGGATGAATGAGCTTTGCTAAATTACAGTGCTGCAGTAAATGAAGGTAAAAGATTTTAAATTGGCTCGAGTATGGTACATACGATATTGTTATAAGTTCCACTAACTCCATCATCAATAAGGATGAGTATGAAAAGTTGTGGCAGGGAAGGAGCCTCTGGCTTGGTGCTGAATCTAGAAAGTTTTATAGGGACGATACAATGTTCTTTAATCCGTTGTAAATATTACCCTCTGGAAAGTTTTATTGGGAAGATACAAAGCTCTTTAACCCGTTCTAAATATCACCCTCTAGATAGTTTTATAGGGACGATAAAAAAGTTCTTAAATCCGTTCTAACTATCACCCTGAGAAAGTTTTATAGGGACGATACAATGTTCTTAAATCCGTTCTAACTATCACCCTGAGAAAGTTTTATAGGGACGATACAATATTCTTAAATCCGTTCTAACTATCACCCTGAGAAAGTTTTATAGGGACGATAAAAAGTTCTTAAATCCGTTCTAAATATCACCCTGAGAAAGTTTTATAGGGACGATAAAAAGTTCTTAAATCCGTTCTAAATATCACCCTGAGAAAGTTTTATGGGGACGGTGCAAAGTTCTTTAACCCGTTCTAAATATCACCCTCTAGAACTTCCTCAATCTTCATACACGTGATACAGGCAAGAAGTTATTAAAATTTAATAACGTACATTGATGCAGCCCAATAACTTATAACCGCCAGAGTTAGTCCCTCACATCGGCCCCTCTTAAACCCTACCTCCCTTCACGTGACACGATGCTTTCTGACGGACTCAATTTAAATTGATCTCACTCAAATTGGCAGTAATTACTTTTTTATTAACCTCCAATGACTCTGTTCTGGCTGGTTCTGTGGGAGAAGAGTGTGACATGATAAAGTGTTCCCACAACTCACAAATACGAACAATAGACTGGCTACAATCTGTCTAAATCAGAATGCAATAACTTTACCTAACGAGTTCCGATCATCACCGGAAATTGCAGGTCCGAACTATATTGCGGGCTGGCGTCGGCGTGTGTTGAGAATTTGTCTGAAATGGTCACGTGATGAGTACTTTAGCTGGGTGAGACTGTTCTGAACGAGGATATTGGGAATAACTGGCACGCGTAAACTGCTTAAACAACCTTACAGAATCTAGTGGCTGTTCCTTGATAGAAAGGAATAAGAAACTTAACAATTTTGATTATCCAAAATTTGGTTGAATATGAATACTCCTTTTTGAAAGTGTGAGACGAAAGTATTCAGCGAATCACTCGGTAAAGAACTTCTTTGCAACACCTCGGTAGCTTTAGGACATCTGCAAATGTAATCTTAACAATTTCTACCATTTTCAAGCCCCAGGATCGAGTAGTCTGTGTGTCAATAAAGCTGAAACCTCATATTTTCCACCATTTTCAGGCCTTTACTCGAACAATTTTCATGTCAATAAATCCCTCCAACCTTCCATTTTCAAATGTAACGCTTGTCATGGTTGCATGTCGACCAGTTTTCCCCGATGTCGTGAAGGTGTCGTGGCAACATGATTACCAATTTCACGTCAATTTGTCAAAACGCTCCGAAACCAGTTCTGATTTACATTCTAAAACGTGCTTCGTCAGCTGTTTTTTCATTTCCCTGACATTTATCTCCACCGTATATTAAATTTTCTAGTGAAATTTTTGAAATTGGCATCCTCATTTTGGCATTATTGAAACTCTAGCGGCACGGATTATGAAACGGAATTATTTTTGCAGCCTCTAAAAATTTTATTGGAAAATATGGCTCTATTATAATATGCATTTTGGAACAGGTAACGGTTTTCATGCAATTACATGGCATAAAATAGGTCTCAAGTCTCAACTAACCTTACAGACATTCCTGTTGGTTGTTCAGATTCTTAAATACCTGCGTTTACAAAGAATTAGACTTTAAGATGTGGTTATTACAAAACATTACTTTTCACAAGATGAAATGAGGAGAACTTGAGGTCTGCAATTTGTATCACAAGATCCCAGACTTTGCTATTTTCTGTGTCAAGTCTATGTTTATACTCATACTTTCCCTCAAAAAACTTTCCAAAGAAAAGTTAAAGTTTGTCTCCATCCTTACACTTCACACAATAGCCGAGTCATTATTTCTTTATTTCATCCTGCCCTACAAAAGTCCAGATAAACCCTTTGTCGCTCGGTATTGTTTTACCTGCCGGACCAGCCTTACTTTCTATTGTTTTGTTGTTCAGCCTTTAACGGTTGTTCACGTGGCCCCTCGCCCCTTCCTCAGCAAGAGATTAGGGCGTTGTAAAGTTGTAATTGTTAGTGTAAAGGTATCCAAAACACACAGAATAACGTTACATGTGTAATAGAGCACAAGCAGCGATTTTGGGGAATTTAAGTCTATTTAAACATATCTATTATCTAAGATCAATATTAGGAAAAATTACAATGTAAGTTTCTGAATGACGTATCTTATTGGCGACTACTCATATTCCTGAACAAGCTATCGGTATCATGTCCCCTTAAAAGTTTAATCATATCCACCCGCCAGAGGTTTATTTTGGGATTTAAAACGAAAATAGAGCACCGTACTTCAAAGAGAAACACAGTTTAAAGGAATAAGCAATATTTCTAAATGTTGAACCTGTCTGAATAATTGTGTTGTAGGCTAAAAGTTCAACTGCTATAATAATGGATAAACTGAAAGCAATTTTAAAGATTCAGCTATTGCACGTACGGATCTAAACCAATCACCAGAAGAAATAACTTTTTTAGGCCAGACGGATCCATTTTTCCAAATTCTTAAAACATATATCTTTCTCGCCTTTAAATCCCCTAGTCTTTACTCGAAATAATCAAATGCCTGTTGATAAAACAACCGGTACAGCCCTACCATGAAGTGTCTTACCTACAGTCCTACCATGAAGTGTCCTACCTACAGTCCTACCATGAAGTGTCCTACCTACAGTCCTACCATGAAGTGTCCTACCTACAGTCCTACCATGAAGTGTCCTACCTACAGTCCTACCATGAAGTGTCCTACCTACAGTCCTACCATGAAGTGTCCTACCTACAGTCCTACCATGAAGTGTCCTACCTACAGTCCTACCATGAAGTGTCCTACCTACAGTCCTACCATGAAGTGTCCTACCTACAGTCCTACCATGAATGTCCTACCTACAGTCCTACCATGAAGTGTCCTACCTACAGCCTACCATGGAATGTCCTACTACAGTCCTACCATGA
>JH153048.1:273004-295830 GCA_000226015.1 Mnemiopsis leidyi
AGTGTCCTACTACAGTCCTACCATCAAGTTGTCCTACCTACAGTCCTACCATGAAGTGTTCTACCTACAGTCCTACCATGAAGTGTCCTACCTACAGTCCTACCATGAAGTGTCCTACCTACAGTCCTACCATGAAGTGTCCTACCTACAGTCCTACCATGAAGTGTCCTACCTACAGTCCTACCATGAAGTGTCCTACCTACAGTCCTACCATGAAGTGTCCTACCTACAGTCCTACCATGAAGTGTCCTACCTACAGTCCTACCATGAAGTGTCCTACCTACAGTCCTACCATGAAGTGTCCTACCTACAGTCCTACTATGAAGTGTCCTATCCTTCTTCTGAGTGGTACAATCCCAAGTATAATGTTGAAGTTTCCCCAACTTTGCATCTTGTCAATAATTCACCTAGACATTGAACTGACAATTAACCCCTTAACCCCCTCCCTTCAAGAACAAGAGTTATTTCTGCGCTGCTTTTTATACTTCCCTACAATAACCCAGCTTTTAGGGATGGTTGTGAAGTATAGTGGTATAGTTATGTGATACACAAAGTGATAACTGACAGATACGATGCCGTGACGTCTGTCTTTATGATCGATCTCTCAGCCGCTTGTTCGAGTCAGGATTTAACCCGTCCTTAATCGACTTTATTTAATTTCTGTGGTCAAGCAATACTGAAGTTTAGTGCCGTGATGGCAAAATTTGTAGACTAGTTAAAAAACAAATCGCCATTGAAAATCGCTGGTTCAAGTCTCAGCCGAGTTTTATTTCAACATCTGATTTATGATCCAGACAACTCAATCTCATATATCTTGAAACAATCCCGACTCGTTAGCTCGTTAATTTTAAGTTTAATTTTCGGCACCTGATGATGAATTGCACCTGTCTAGTCAATAATTGAAGGGTTTAGTTTGCTAGAAAAATTGTTAAGGATATTGGGGAAATTGAAAATTCTATTTTGGATGATGCAGAAAGTTTAGTTGGAAAACTTAAACAGTTACAAATCCAAATCATGTGATGTTGAAAAATCGTCCTGATTCGTGGAGCTGCATCGCTTTCGAGATTGTCGAAAGTTTTAGAAATTCCGACCAGACTTAACTACTACAAAGTTAAGTAGCAGCTTCTTATTCACCGATATCGAGGATCAAGATATTGTCTCCTAATTTTAATTGTTCTTCAAGTATTGCTCATCTGATGGCAAATTATGTTGAGCTTGTAGAGTTTAAAGTTAAGTTCTAGCGGAGAATTTCGCTTCAAAATTCAAATTCAACATCATTAAACATTGCTAGATTCAAGGTGATGTTTTTATATTTCACATTCTCCCAATTAATAAACAATTCCATGCTTGCAGCTTAAGAGTTCTCCTCAAAAAACCTCCATGAAATTACAACGTCCATCCTGTCTCCAGTAATCTCGGTGTCTAAACTCCAAGATTCCGTGATCACTACCTTTTCTAGTACTCTCCTGTAGCACAACAATTACTCAAATTTAGGGAGGCTAAATCCTCGAGCAATTACCCTAAATGCAGCTCTGCACGACACATATTTTTCAACCAAAAAGTGGGTTAATTTAGAAAACGACAAGCATGCAGATGACACTCTTCAAAGAACATGTGCGAGTCTCCGCGTGTTGTGTTTTCTCTGAATCGCCGGAATTCGCTCCCAAAGTATGCTTTTATTTAACCATTTGCATTCTAAAATCGTTTTGACAAATTGTTCCAAATTTGAGTGTTATTACTTTATTGTGCTGAAGATGGTGTGATGTTAAGATGTGAGTTTAAGTTGGAATATTTGCTGGAATTGTTCTGGAAGTGTCATAACGGGCGTAATCCGAGTTTTCTTCGCTTTCAGGCGGTCTTTTTTCACTTCGAGGATACTTCCAGACGAGAATGATTGCCTCTGAGCGGGGCTGAAAATGTTCATAAAATTGGTCAATTCCAACTTCATAAGTTAATCTACCCCCATCTAAAATATCAGCAATGTGATTGCACAGAGCAGCGCAGGATGAAATCACTAGTCAAACAGCTGCCTAAAGCGTGGATGATTCACATTGATTAAAGTTCAGATGTTTTCACCTTGGAAACAACATGTCCCAATTCTACATTGCGTCAGGTAAACTTTATCAGTCCCTCAATGGTTCATTGTGCAGTGTGGAGCTATTTTTAGCGCCAGGTCAATGTCGAGGTAAAACAAAGTGGAGGTTAAAACGAGGGGGTTGACGGTGGTGAATAATTGGACCTCGTTTGGTGAGGGAGAACGAACCGTTTAACCGTTTTAAATTTGTTGAACTTCGCAATCTTAAACAAGGTGAATTGTTGAACTCGTAGAATTGCAATTTAATCTTCAACATGGCACTCCAATAAAATTCAGATGTGGCGACCGAGAGTTTCAATTTTTGTACTCTGGTATAAATTTAGGCCGACAGAAAATACTTATTTGTAGTTGGATAGCAGTTGGTCCTTTTTCACTGGGTTAATCTTGTTGGATAAGCAAAATAGAATGAATATCTTCAGAACCTGTTGAACTGGCACAAATACCTAAATTTTACTACAGTCCGGTATTTAAGTTTTACAAATAAATTTTTCGGAAACGGCAACTGCACTTATTTCCTGAAATAATTCTCTGAACTAACTTTCGGACCTTTTTTTGGGCATTCATGTATTAAATACCTGAGGATTCAGTCCGCAAACTCAAACCTTGACCTTTTTACAGGGATTTAACATGTAGAGCATCTTATACATAGAGTATCTCATAAATAGCAGTAAGTGTAACTAAGCATACTTCAGAATCCATGCGCTTCAGTAAACGACTTAACACGGAAATAATTTTAACGTTTCTGGAAGTCTAGCCTGGATTTTATTTCCTTGGATTGCAAATGCCAGGAAACACTAGCTAAACTTTGTTTCAATTGGCCAGCAGAAATTGAAACAGTTTTCTCAAATTTAGTTAACGGCCATCCGAAAATTAGTGCTTGAACTATGTGTATCCTCACTAATCACCGATAAACTTATGGGACCAGCTGGAACGTCTAATTTTCATTTCTTTTTCATCTCCAGCTAAAAATCCAAGTTACTCATCTCAGATTTCCTGTAAGTTTTCAAAGTGCTGGCCCAACATTCCCTCTCACAACTTAGTCTCTTTAATCACTCCAGCGAATGAAAACAATCGCGCTTGTAATTACAAAAACCGTGTGATATAAGAATATTAGAGTGTTAGAGTGTTAGAGTGTTTGCACTCTTCTGAAAGTGAAAATTACACGATATGTGAGATGTAGAGGTGATGGACGGTTGGAGGAAGGTCTCATGGGAAGGTTTAAGTCATCAAAACGTAGTTAGAACAGGAATGTCGAGGGTCAGGTGACTGGGCCGTCGTTCGGGGGATCTGTTGACTGCTCCCAGTTCTAGAAACTCGTTTAGAGATCACGAGGTTACTCACATGAGCTTTACTGAACGTTAACCCTGCTCATCTATCCCACGAAATCAACCTGACCAAATCAATTTAGGAGATCATTTCATTGTTACCGTGTTAAACAGTTCTTAATAAGCCATCCAGGTTCATTGGCCTTTATTGAACATGTTCAAATAGAAGGTGGTAACTTTGACCATCTTCAGATGATTTGTTAAGTCATCCAGATGGAAAGGTCACGTGATCCGAGGAAGGTTGGTCACGTGACAGGTCCCTGTAGAAACGTGGAGCTGTGTTGGAGCGACAGACCTGTTCAATCCAGGTTGTAAGCCGGAGTAAGACTTGTCAGATCTGCCAACAGATACTCAATAATGGGATGTTAGAGTGGGACATGTTCATTGTGTGATTATCTTCACGCCTTCTCCATTACAGCTTATCGGTGTGTTCCTTAATTCAGGGGGGGGGGGATATTGTTTTTGTACAAGGAGGGTTACTTAGAGCTTTACAGAAGTGTACAGAAGATGAGAAACAGTTTAGCTTAGTAGAACTGGGATGAACATAATCTTAAATAAAAATATACTAAAATATAAATTAAAAATAGAGTTATTAAAAGAGAAGCTGTTCACTCGATAAGCTCAGCTCAATTGAAAAATCTAGTTTATCTAATCACCGGTGATTTACCACAATTATGCTTTTATCCTCTTAAATCAATCAAATCTATATAGTAAACAGCTGATTGAAACAACTCATTTTGTATTTCATTTTTCAAACCTATTTCAGATGGCTGAAATTATCCAATGCTGCACAACCGAGCTATAGCAGCTAGCTAGTAGCTTTACTTTAGCTAGCTAGTTGTTATATGGGAGCTATCTTTTAGCTAACCCGCAACTCTTTCAGCTCGTGACTGCGTAAACTCAGCAGTGCAAGTCATGCAGATCTGGAGCTACAAGAGCACGTATAATGGGACAACTATCCAATCTAAGTGATAGAAGACAAAGAAAGAGGGAGAAATAATCTCTTATATGTAGACAAAACCAGGTACTTCAACGTTCTAATCAAGATTCTCCAAATTCTCAACTTCTGTCACATTACCAAATAGAGGGTACAGTGTGCCGGACCCCCTTTCTCTGGAGACATACAAGACCCCCAACCTCTATCTGTTATGCTAATATCTTAATGAGCTAATGAGGTGGTCGTGGTCACGTGCACATTGTGAAGAACACACATCTCCTAAATGTAAGAGAGTTTCAGTCCTAAATATAATGAGCTGGATCTCTCTCAGCCTCTCTTGTTTCTCTTAAGCCACATTTGGTTCTGAACACAAGCACCGCTCCCATAATGGTCCACTTGAAAACAATGCCGCGCGGAGTTTTCTACCCTGATTGGTCAGTTGGAGTGAGAATGCAGACTTATGATTGGTCGGTGCTGCCTTGTTAAACGTGAAGGCAAAGTTTTGTTTTCTGAGCAAGCATTGCTATCTCGACCAGCCAATCGCAATGGTTTGTCTTCGTTTCTGTAGCGGTCATCCACCAATCACTACCCGCCTAGTCGTAATTCTTAATCAAGTGCTGTAAAGTTTTCGATCAAGGACGCATCAAAGCTTCCGAAACACAGTTTAAAAACCGATTTGTCAGATATAATCGGGCCATTAGGAGGAGCCAAGATTTTCATTTTAGCGTCACGGTTCATTTTACCCCTCATTAAGTCGGTTAATCGAGCCTCTAATTGAGCACGTGGTCACTCCATCTGCTTGTTTAAAGAGATTTAGAAACATCCAAGCAGGCTCACATCGGTCTAATTATTCTGTCAACTGTCAAGACTCCCGCTTTCTCAGCCAATCGGATCCTTTCATTTAATCACGGGATCACTCATATCCAATCACGTTATTTCATTTTTGTCTTACCCACAGCTAATTCCGGTATGTGGTAGATTCTCACAAGTGTAAATTTGAATTGTGGGAAGAGGAGGGAGATACGTTAAAGAATCTTAACAATGTGCTAGTGTCCTGCACTTCCTCACTCTTATTGAGGATATCTCGGTAATGGAGGAGGAAGAGGGTGAGAGCAAGGAGGATAACTTCAAGTAGGACCTCTAACAATGACTCAATCTCCCCAAACTAACAATGTCTCACTCTACCACAACTAATCGCACGTTCTTTGCACGATTAATTTTCATTTCTGCCCCATTTGATGGAGAGAGGCTATTGAAATATCAATTTAAAGAGCCATTGTTGGTTCATTGAACCACTTGCCGGATCTTGTTAATATTCATCACTGCTTTCAATTGGTAGGGAGGACGGGAGACCACGTTTCAGTTAATAATTTAATGAATGAGTCATTCTAGTGCAAGCAGGAGGGGCTTGACAATAGATTTTTATTCACCAGTCTCAGGACCTTTACCTTTCATTATATTAATTTGTCTCTGTGACAATAGGTGCAGCAATTAAGGTTTGAATTTATGATAATTCCCCACAACTAACAGAGAGTACGGCTGACGCCAGGGTCCTCTCGGCAGCGCTTTAATTCCCAACACGCAGGGAAACTGACTCGTTGTATAGCCATAAAGATTGAGATTAAGAGAGATTTCTATTGTTAATCGTGTCTAAATTCACTGGTCTAAGTGCGGTCAACTGTTCTGTGACAGAGCCCGGAGAGAATTTCTTTCTACTAGAAGTAGAAGCAGGTTGATTAGAATATTTCTCTGGCAGTGTAGGGAACTGAGTGATGGTAAAACTACAAGGGAACCGAGTGATGGTAAAACTACAAGTTTTCGAATTTCTTATTGAAATAGTAGTATTTAAAAGCAAATCTTCCAACTCAAGGGGCTGTATCTTCCATCTGTAATTAGTAGGGATTGTTCTAGGGCTCTATTTCTCCCATGAGTAAATTATTCTCTAAAGGACATTCCAGACCGGTCGCCACAGTAAAATATAATTTTTTAGATTTCTCGAGCAATGGCAAAGAAAGCTCATTTCCATTAAGCCGAATAAATAGATCCCCGGATAAGATCAGATGGGTAGGTCTGGGGTAACAGAAAAGGTCTAAGTGCTTTAACTTATTTACGGCTGATGGGTTAAACAAAACGGTTATTCGATGAATTATCTTGCTCCTTTTCCCCACTATTCTCCAGTCCCAGAGTAATGGCTCAGAACAAGATAAAAGGTGCGATTTCACGGAACAGGCTTTTAATCTTGTAGCACCAGCGGGCATATGGCAGTGTGCATGGAGAGTAATCCAGCCTATCCATCGGAAGGTAATCTAGTTTTACAAAATGTGGATTGTGTTTGTCTCACCGTGACATAAAGGGTCTGACCCTGACAAAAAGTTAGACTCTTTTTGTACTTCGATTGTTGAGTCCGAGGAGAGCGTTATCATATGTGTAGTGCTAAGTAAGGATGCTGTTTAGGAATTCCAACTTGGTTTGCCAGCGACTCTGAGCTATGAGAATAAGCTGTTTTGGGCGGTTTGAACAAGGCTCTCTGTGCAAATTGTGGAAAAATTGTTAAGAAATGGTTGATTCTTCCGGCCCATCAGTTCATGAAGTCAAACCATTCTTGCTAAATATATACAAGAGGGAGAGGTGAGGTAATTTTACACAAATCTACTTACCAAGATTATGTATTTTAGTTGTGCTGACTACCTCAGCAACACATGAGATCTATGAGCTAAGACCGGCTGTATCTCACTCCCGCCCGGCGCGTAGCTCAGTTTCACAAAAACCGTTCTTGTGGTACTTATCACCGATCCGAGCTGTCTAATTTAGGGAAATTGCAAGATAGCAAGGTTTCCCTAGCTCGGAAGCCTCGTCAATTGGATCTTATCCTGCACGTAACATAAAGCATCTCCCCGATTGGCTGATCTGATCACGTGATCCAGTGGGGGATTCCCGATTTGTCGAGTAAGAGAACTTCCCCATAGCTGGATTGTTGGTTGTTACAATTTGATGACAATGCGCTGCAGATAATGTCCTCGTTATCGGATCTTAACCACTCTGATCTTAATTCTGTCAGATTCGGTCGTGACACCCCAGTATTGTTCAACACAAAACGGCTGCTTCGCACTGTGAAGTTATAGGTCCGGTTCTACACCGAGATGATGGACCAGCACAAAACCTGGTCCCGGAAATGAGCAGGTACCTGGTTAAGACACGTGCAGGTTTGTCAGGTGTCAACATGAATACAAAACCGTCAGTTAATGATTCCTGGTTAATTATTCTTGGTAACGGGTTCCTTGGGCAGGCAATATGGCTGGTGTTACCATGATTGTCGGTTTATGACATTTAGACACCTTCTTGATTATTTGAATAAACAGAAGATCCTCCTTAAAAATTTCATGGTTAAATACTTCACAATGTATGAGGGGTCGAAGTTAAAATTGTTCAAAGTCGTTTAAAATTCACTTGCATTAAAGAGCTGACTGTAAGCACTCTGAAGCCTTCTTCAGAAAGATATGTCATGATGAACCTTTTTTTGTCTTTGTCAAATCCCTGGTCCACGACAAAGATTGGGTCAGATTACTTGCTCCATTTAGAAAGTCATTTGGCGCAGGATTCATTTGACGACAGTCAGAGATTGCAAAGCTATTAAATGTTTTGGGAAAAAATTTTAATGGAGGTACAAAATGGGTGTTCCAATAACTTTGAAGTGTAGCACGAAGATATGGCTCCGAAACAGGACTTTTGCACCATAAGGATGACAGGTTGATGAAATCGGTACCAAAAATTTTAGGATTTCTCTCTGCATATAATAGATTTTTCACAGGGAATTTTTTGTTGGCATTTAATGCGAACTTTGAAAATGACAAATGCGATGACAGAAGCAATTATTGGCTAAAAATGCGTCAATAATTTTAAAACTTTCTCTCACCCCAATTTCTTATCGATGACGATAATGGTTTAAAAATCAGTAGCCTCGCATCTTTTCTGAACCCGGAAAGTTTATTGATCAGGTTCCCCTGGCGTTGGCGGAGATTACATTAAAGTTTTTTTCAAGAAATTACAAAAATTGTTGATCAGATGTCCATTTGGTAAATCTCATTTCATTATTAATTTCTGCTTTTATTAATACAATTTTGCTATGATGGTCATTATTTGAACAATATTTCGGGCAGTGAGATTTTCCAACTCAGGCCATTTCCTGGCCCATCCTTTCATCCATTATACAATCATGTCGGCTTTATTGATCCAAGATTCGGCATCAATGCCATTACCATCTTTGCATGAATTGTAATAATCATAAAGAATCATTTAACACCCCAAAGAAATTCTAGTCACACAATAAGCGACGAAAAGATAATTATTTTTAGCTATTGTTTGATTCAGGGAGAAACTTCCGGCAGGGGTTTGGATCTTTAGTGCGATGAATGGAGGTGATTGACACCACGTGCCTCAATCTGTTTCAGCCGTTATCAAAAGAGTTTCTTGTGATTCGGTTGGCTGATTCTACCGCAACTTTCTATGAAAACCAAAAGTCTGCTCTGTGATCAAAATGGTCAGCTTTTATTAAGAAACTTAGCAAGTGTAAAGTGATATTCTGAGGGATTCTCATTGACTTCATTTTATCTTTTCAGGCAAAACCTAAATCCTAGAAAACCCTTTAAAAAAAGCCAGATATCGCCCATGTTATTACATTAGATCACGAGTTCTTCCAGGGCACCAACTTGGAGTGTATCCATTGTTCTGCCGTCTCCAACTGTGGAAACGATTTCCATTCATGGAAGCGATTACCTTCACAAACCGGTACACTGGAAAGAGATTAGTATTGACTCTGGTTTACAATTGCCTGTAATTAGTCCCGTTAAGCTAAGGCACTGCAGGTCTCGAACAATCGATCAGTTTCCTTGAATAAGCGTGCAACACTGGTGTAAGTTATAACGTAATCCTGGGAAAACTTGGATCTCAAACTGGAAAGTTTGGCGATTTTATTTAATAGCTCCATTGGCAAGAGGAATGTGTAGTAATATCTCATTTTGTGGACCAAATTTTCTAATGGAAGTAATGATCACTTACGATATCATTAAATGCACTATGATGTCATAAGACGCATATTATTGAGGGCTTTATGAAATGATCACATATATTCATTTGCTACAAAAAGAAATTTTATTCTCACTTACCTCTACATTTCCTGTAAATGGTACCGAACCTTCCGGCCACTAACTCCTTCAAGACGTCCGGGGTGCTCAACCATATCTTTCTCGGAATCCCTACCAGTGCCTTTTTTGCGTGTTGAAAGATTTTCATTAAAAGAACTCCGAGGGCCATGCACTCCATTTAGACATTTGACAGTTCCTTACCCCGATAAAAAAATCGCGATAACCCTCAAAACAGCTCGTTTATCTTACTCTCGGCGAGCTATTTTCGCCCCAACTCGGCGACTCTACTTTGACAGGAAGTGTCGTCGGATATATTCAGATATGTTCGAATTATAACATAGACTAGCACCAGGTCAGACAAAGTTGGCAGGGGAGTGTGAACTGTTACTTTATCTTCTGCTAAACAGCTTCTAATCATCAGTTGAATCGCGGTGAGTGGAACGTGATGTAGCAAGAGCGGAGTTTCGCGTTTAAATCAGGGTAAGTTCGGGCGTCAAGCTATCAAGCAGGTACTTGGAGTTTGACGTTGTAATACCTCTCCAATACAGCTCACTATATATATATATACTCAACTATATGCCAGTCTCTCTCTCCCTCCCTAGCTCTCCATACCCACCTCTCAAACTATCAAACGATGTTTTTTTCCTTATCTAAGTAGTGAATGTGGTCAGGAGTGGGGCTTCCCCTAAAAAATATATCCCTGATTGCTGAACGAGCATGCCAAGGTTTCCCCTCCACTCAGCACCAAGAAACACTGTCACGTGATACGATTCCTCCGCCAGGATTTGATGGTTTTATCTCTTGTTACGCTTGGCGTTATGGTTGCTATGGGTTCATTCTGTCGCCAGGTCACCTATTGTTTTTGTAAAAAGGGAGGGAGTCACGCCCGACAACGTACCACTGACTGGCCAGCTCTTATCAGATATTAGTGTCAGAAGATAGCTCAAACTTCAAACCTTACATGGACTGTGAGAGTGCAGAGGGAATATCAATAAGGCAAGAGAAAGGGAGAGGGTACGTGTGAGGGACTAAACTATTGGACACAGTTAGAGCTGATAGGGAATCTGATAGTTGGTAGGGAATCTCCTGCCGATAGAGCACATACGAGACTGAGAAGAGAAGGTGTTCACGTAGGGATGATGTGGAGATAAGATCACTGAGCTATATAGTAAGGAGGTTGTTGTTGTTACCGTGATTACTTGTTATATATATATATCTCTATATATATTTACAACATATATGTTGTTACCTATAACAGCTGGAGCTTCTAGGGGATCTTGGCTGGTATTGCCAGTGTAGCGACGTACTGGCGCCACTTCTCGTGGGATACACAAAGATAATGATCATGATTTTAAGTACGATCAGGTTAAGAGTTTCACCTTTCGCTACGACCAGGGAATTTTCTTGGAAGAGAAATAAGACTGAGAAAGTGAGAAACGGTTGCCGTCTGCCGATTATTTGGGCGAGAAGCCTAACTTCATCATTTTATCAGAAACATCCAGAACTAATTAAGTTCCCAGGGAGATCGTTAAGCTATGAAATGGACGGAATCGATTGTAAATGCTTTGATGGGAGGTCAGCAGCCAAGCTTGTTCCAAAAACCCATGAGGGTTATAGAGCTAGGAATTCTCAGTATGTCGATCTCTATATTGCTTTGTGGGAAGTGTAACTAAAGGGGCTTATGGAAAATTACCACCGCTGTCACGTGATACTTTTTGAACCAATTTAAGTATTTCACTAATTGATACCTTTCAAAATCATTGAGTATCGCGTCCTTGCCGAAAAAACGAGTTGTTTTAGCATGCATTAGTAAAAACTCATGTCGCCATAGCTTGTATGTAGCGTCGTGGATTCTTCCGAATTTCTGAATATTTAAAATATTCTTCTCAATTTATCGAAATGAACCACTCTAGTCCTTGTAAAAAGTATTTTGATGGAATCATTCCGAGAGATCTTGAATCAACTTACTTACTCCTTCATCCATATGCGCCGCGAAAAAAGGTTAATGAAATTTTGTTTTCGTTGGTAAATACTGCGTTATGTTGCGGTTTTTACGGAAAGCAAAAAATTATGAAACAGCAGAAGCAAAAAAACCTTTAATTTTCTCCTCTCCACGTGTCAGCTGAAGTCATTTTCCAATGGTCCTGATAGCTTTATACACATGGATGCATTATAGGTTAAAGATGAAATTAAATTCCAAATGAAAATGCATGCAATATCTTTTACAATATGATATTGTACACGATTGGTGAGAAAATTCATCGAGGGCCCGTGATTTGAAATGATTTTTCCAATATTCCGGGGTTTCTCCCAGGGATGCGCTCACCTTTTTAAATCGCCCATTTAAAGATAAATTGTGGATTCATTAGCTTTTTCTAAGCGTGAGAAAAATCATCTTTTATTAATATGCAGGTTTCCTCATAGGATGACTATGAATCCAAAAACTGTAGGACAATCTAACAATAATTGATTTATCTAGATGGTCGCATAAGGTTCTATGCTGGAAGAATTTTGAAGTATCTTGTCCTATATTATAACATTTTTAAAGAATTCTCTCTTTTCATTTATATTTGAGCTTTAAAGTCAAGCATTTCTTTTTGGTCCAAACATCGTGCTGCTTTTAATGCTCTTATTTTAGTGAGGCAATGGAGCGCTGAACAATCATTTGAAAATAAAACTCCTGCTAGCTTACTACGAACGATTAGACGAAAAAAGGAAAAAACGATTTGAAAAATTTCTTTGTTTTTTAGTGAATAAAATTGTCCTTTGATTCCGCACCCAATGAACAGGATCTTCCTACAGTCACGTGACCAGCTGCTAAGGCACGTGACCCAGACAATGCAATTGTCGATTGTTTTTCATCCCCAAAATTGGAAGGCCGAGCCTCGGACAAAGCATGCAAAGAACGCAATCATCTGAGTTCTCCATTTCTATTTTTCTTGAAGCTGCAATATTAAAAGCAACTATTCTACCCTGGAGAGAATTGTTGTATTTCAGAGTGTATCAAGCTATCTGCTATTTAGGTGAAACTACAACTTATTAACTGACTGTTGCTCTTAGCCGTTACAGTAACTGTACCGCACCGTATAATTAAGTTAAAAACAATCAATAAATAATCAAGGTCCGCAGATATTTTTTCTCCTAATTTGAATTCAATGCTCAAAACTGCGATCATGTTGGTAAAACTTATAAGCGGAAATATATTTGAGAACCAAAGAGATCACTGTAAATATTTTTGTTAGAACCACAGTTTCTTCCGCCGAATCCAATCCATTTAAGTTCTACATAAGAGGCGCATTTGGAAGCTGCTTTCAAACCGTTTGATCCACCCGGAGTGCCTGCTTGACCATCGTTCAGACTTCAAGGTTCTTTCTTGTTGTCCCCTAAAACTTGCCGCACAAAGAGCCTCCATCAGGACTGACGGTGTTCATTTAGCACTCAACAACTTTTCAAAGTTAGTAACCACTTTGTCACCTCGACTAAAGGGCTGACGGAGTCACGTGTTCCATTTCGGTTCATGTAGATACACTGGAGCAGCTTGTTCATTAAAGTTAAACGTTGGTGATCTGCAGCTCGAACTCAATGAATTAGCAACTTACAATGGTGTATCGTCCTGACCGAGTATGCTTTTCAGAACTCCTCCCGACATACAAGCTTCTCAACCAATAGAAGGTGAGATTGCTCTGTCACGTGGTCAGCCGAAATCAATCCGTTTAGTTGCAAGTGTCAGTGCATTTTCAACATGGAGCCCACTTTAGCATTTATATCGTAAAACAAATGCATTCATTCATCCATTTATTGGGGGCAGTGGACATTAACGTTGCAACTATTGATGCCTGCCCCTTGCTTTACGTGAATGGTTTAAAACAAATGGTGCTAAAAGCAAAAAGGTCTAAGGATGACACATCAGGGAGTCTGTGGCCATTACCCTTGCCGCCAATCCTAATTGTCGGAAAAAAATTATGGAGAAATTTTGACAATAATCCAGGGCTTTCTTAGAATAAAAGTCCTAAGCGAATGCTATAAGACAAAAATCTAGTCATGATTGGGAAACGATCGCCGGTTGACCTAATCAAAACCAAAAACTCGGTTAACCAGCTATTTTTCAAGATAACTAAACCATATCTTATAAAGTATAACCTTTTAACTAGATCACTGAAGCCTGCATTAACACTAACATAAAGTGGTTCATTTCTTACTTCCTGGTCACGATCTTCACTTATTTCGTGATCCAAGCTGATAAGCTCTATTTCTAAAAATGTTAAACACCTAGGATTGATGTACAGATTAATGAATTAGGCGAGATTAACTCTTATTTTAATGCCGTGACGCTCACAGCTGTTTTGGCGACTGGTTCGAGCTTTTCACCAAAAAGTTTCATTTAATTCATCAAACAAACCCATACCAGGCACAAGCCACACTTAAATCAGTATTGATTTTGTAGCAGCTTCCGAGCAAAAACGAACCCTAAGGACTCTCTATAATTCTTGGTCACATGCAAGGTTCTCAGCGTCTCTATTGGCTGATTCACATAGTGCGCAACTGAGATTGGTGGATATCGGGGAGCATTCTAAATCCGCTACATTGAGCATGCACGGGGAACCCTCGGTTGATTGCTCGCTAAAAACAAGGATGTCCTACTTCAATGGGAGTACTTGAAGGTGCAGAACTGACACTGCGCTGCACCATACCACGTGGGTGTTTGCACGTGCGAGTTTAACCCTCAGTAAATTGAAACATATTGTTACATGGTGGCTGGTCCCAACTGTTGTTGTAGGTTAACGGGCCACCAGCTTGTTTTTCGTTAATGAAAGTTATTAAAGTTCGGGTGCATATCGGTTAGTTGAAGTGAGAGTGGTCGAGTTTAAAGTGGGAGTGATAAACAGAGTTTTACAGTGACCATTCTACTAAACAGAGTTTTACAGTGATAGCTGGTTTAGCAGAATAGAAGATTGAGATAGGTTATGATATGTTAAACAGATTGTGCAAAAAATTTCGGCCTGAATTACAGTATAGTCGCTAAAGAGCAACAAGTTCAGTTGACGTTACAGAGTAACCTTAATGGATGAAGGAAATGCTTTCTGTTAAGACAAACCATACGGGACATTTTGGCCTTGAGGAGAAAGAAAATAAAGGAATGATGCTTGAATAAGAGATAACTGACGAAATTGTCAAATATGCCATCCTGAGCGCTATATAAAAAAAAAAAAAAATTTAACTACGTACAACTTCCGAAATATTCCGTGTACGGACATCTTAAGGAGCTGGTGAGTACCAAGCAGAATTCATTATCACCTGATATGCAAGTTCAAACTCATTCTGAATGGAATAGACATTACACCAAAGTGGGATTCGCGTCACTGATATCCTCCGAGATTAAATTCCAGGATAAATCCTGTACCAATCACAGCTTGGTGGCCTGGACTGCCTGCCTCGGACGGGTTTCGAACACCCGGTCTTCGGCGCGGGAAGCGAGTGCTAGTACCACTACACCACCCGGCAGACACCCAGCGCTATATATGATTTAATATTGGTTGAAAGCAAACACACAATGAAAGTAAATTTTTCAATTAAACTTAACTGATCTCAGCTATTTAAGAATCAACCTAACATGGCACAATAAGCTATATCTCTAGCGACACAATCCCAATTCTCTAGAACATAGCACAGTGGCTCAGACACACGATCCCACTTCTCTAGAACATAGCACAGTGGCTAAGACATTGGTTAGCTTTAGCAGAATCACAGTCACTGTTAGCGCTGCAAGCCTGGTAACCCTTACTCCCGTCATCAACGTAGCACCACTCCGGACATTTGACGCAGTTCGTCCCGTCAGCCATTATTATCTTCCAGAAATCGTTGAAGTTCTCGATACTCCCTCCCTCAGCTATAAGCTTCTCCATTACAACCTGAATAGAAGGTCTGTAATAAGAAACCCATGTGAATCAGTGGAACGGAATATTAAAACGATCATAAGTGTGTTTTTCACTATATCTAGATTTCAATGGATGAACCTGAAAAAGACACTTTTGAGCAGCTAAAATTTGACAATTCACTTTATAGAGCTGGCATGCTCGACTGAGAATTGTCTCCCCGGATTACCCGATGTCACGTGATTATCTCTTACAACTGACCTTAATGGCGCATGCTCCGTTGCATTGTGACCAACAGATTCGCTTGTGACATCCGTAACTGCAGCCAGTTTCAGAGTGACATGGCTGTTTGTCGCCCCAGTAGCAGTTCCCTGAAAAGTTCTATGTCAATATAGCATGACGTTTTACTGGTTCTTGTCAAATTTTGTAAATTAATAGCAGTTTCTTGATACGTCAGCTTTCTCAGCAACCTTTTTTAGCTTATCTAAACCGTTTAGATCAAAAAACTTTTTTTAAAGTTTCTAAACTTTTTCGACTTTTCACAAAAGTTCATAGAAAATTTTAAATTTTCCCCGAAAACTTATAGACTTGAATTCGTATCGGATTTCGAAGTAGGCCAAAATATCGAATCGGGCAAACAAGTTTGAATTGTGATAAAACGACGGTTTAAAAAGCTATAAGTTTTTCAAAGAAAACTGAAACTGTACACCATGCGTTATAGAATACTTTATAGAAGAAAAGCTTGGATTTAATTAATGCACCTTTTGTATTCCAACGAATAATTTGATAGTAACTAACCGGCTCTATCTTCAGCTTGTGCAGATATTACAGCAAGCAGGGCTGTCAAGAATCCAACTGCAGCAAAGATTTTCATCTCAGTTTTTAGAAAATTTCAAGTAAATCAGACTGTACTAATGTGATGATTTGTGGAGCGTTTAATCTTTATATGATTTTGGAGACACTGTCAGGTGGACTTATTTGATTTGAACAATTGACAAGTTTTAATTACAGACGCCTAAATAGATTTACGTTAGACTTATTGTACTGTAAATTTTGCGAGTTTCTAATTAGGTTAACAGGGTTTAAATCCTATTTCACAGCTGGCAGCCCGTGAATTTCTTTTCAAGCTATAAATTTGAGATTTCAGGTACTTGAATCTCTTGAGACAGGTTCTTAATAGTTCTCTAATTATGGTCGACTGTTTTTGATTCTACAAAATTGTTGGTAAAATAAAATAGTTGTTATGAATCGAAGAAATTTCAACAATTATTATCTAAAATAATAAAGTTAACCCTTGTCTTGATAAATACTACAAGATGCTTTGGTCCTAGTCTTGATCAACAGATGAGCTGTTCCACAAAACCTGATAAAGACAATATCATATCAATACGGATTAAGATGGTTGATTAAATGTCGGCCACCAGCCCTGCGCCCTGGCACACGAAAATCAAGCTTGACAACATCCAGCCACTGTTTACAAATTAAATCGAAGCAGAAGCACAGTCTCGCGCACCGAACAAACATCGGCCAATCAGATTTCTGGAAACTGTGCGGGGACCAATCAGAAACTGTCCCAAACGTCACGTGCACAAAACTTTGCGGGGAGAAATTTAGTTTAATTTGCGCTTGGCGTGGGGTAAGATAAAGCCGATCAAGGATAAAGGATCCAAGTAAAACTTGGATCACGTGATCAGCTGAACAGAGACTTTCTTATAGTCAAGGTCAAACACCGTGGTGGCAATTGTGAGCTGTCATGCTTACTGAATTAGTGAAATTGACTGTTAGCCCTCTCACCAATACGAGCTTGTTGTAAAGCCCTACACCACAAAGGGGATGCATGAATAACAAGATGGGCATTTAGCATGTATGAAAACATATCTTCATGAAGAATTCCTCGGCCACGCTTGCACATTTGTCCAACTATAGATACCCCTTTCTAAGTTAACGATAAAGTTCGGTGCTACATATGTTTACTTACCCTCAGTATAATCCTAAATTATAAAAGTCGCGACTAGCTGATTACTGCAGTTACTTTGATTGGTTTGATGTTCAATTCGGGAGAAATGTAAAAACCTAGCGGCTAGCATTATGATAAATATGACCATAGGTCCAAATGACGTCAAACATCTGTACAAGTATATAACCCGATCATGACCCTAATAATCAGACTAGATTGAGCTAAAGTTTTGAAAACATCCAGATTTCTTCCTTTTGATATCCAAAATGTTTCCTGTCTTGTAAGACGAAAACTCGGCGGCTTCAGTTTCCTAAATCCTGCCAGGCTCCACTACAGTACCATATAATCATTTTCCATTTCACTTACCTAATTGAGACGTTTGAAAAAGCGGCTCCTATCGCGAGTTGGAACTAAGTTTTTAAGCTATCCCATTGGCTGACGGTACATTTTCTGTGCTCTGATTGGCCGAGAGTTAGTCCTGGTGGAGTTGTGGAGACACAAAGTCGGGGAACAACAGCCTGAAAATTAAAGTATAAAATGAAAACAATCGCAGTCTAAAGCATTAGAAATGCCAAATTACAATTCGTCCAGCGGCACATGACCACATCGATAAGACATATGTATCCGTAACACGCCTTATCAATTACGATGGGACATTGAAAACACCATATTTTGTGGCAGGACTGTCGTGACATGGTCACGTGACCTTTCACTGGCCAATGAGAGAAGCTTCTCGGGCAGACAGCACTAATTATTTCATTTCAGACCCTTTCAAGGTATAGCTGGTATCGGAATCATCCAATCTTACCATCAATCCCAAAAATCAAATCACAAAATTCCATCGTTCTCGTCCAATCAGATCCGACTGTTCCAGTCACGTGACCCACAGTAGTTTAGCACGTACTCAGGCTGAAGATTGGATCGTATCGTTAATGCGTAGTTGCCAGTGTGACACGAAACAATTTAACATGTGTCCGCTCAGGTCACCGTAAAAATAGAAGTTCCTAATCGAGCGGTTCACTTTGGCTGGACTTTTTATGAAGATTACCATTCTTCATAATTTGAATACTGGTGGGAGTTCATTTACTCAAAATTAAAGAGAATTAAATTTGAATACTGGTGGTATTTCATTTACCCAGAATTAAAGAGAATGAAAGTTGAATGAAAAATGTTTCTCTTAGCTAGTCCGGTTTCATTAACTTTTGAAAATCTCCTGATTCGAAAGTACTTATAGATATGGCTAAGCTGAAAGCTTCTTAAAGTCAAGATTTTGATAAGATTTCTAGGGAACTAAAATATTAATATTTGAAAAACCGTAGCCTTCCCTGAATGCATCACAACAGTTTAGTTCTACCAATATTGCTTAACCTCTTATCCATAATTCCACAAGTTCAACTGAAAACCCCTCAGTTAACGCAACGTTAGTTATTTCTTGCCTAGACGGCCCGTAAAATTGATGGTTTTCAGATGAATTTAAGAATGAAAGATTTGCAACTGTAAGTTGGCGTTGACAAGGGAGACGGATAGTTTAATCTGAATTAGTCGATAACCTTGACAAACGATAATGTAGATGATTTTCGTCATCAAGAAAGGTTTGAGCATGTCCCAGACATTGAAGGACAGCTTTGCGTCAGAAACAAAAAAGAGCTCTTGAAATTGTAACTTTCGGCACTTTGTAATTAAAACGACGCAGCCAATAGTGATAGCGATCGCTACTAACTTCTTAATGAAAACAAGGACTCCCCAAAAATTGTCAGTTTGTTTTATGTCATATGTTGAAGCTTATAATGAGATCCGACCTCAGTACCACATATTGATATTCAGACACGTCGTGCGAAGGTTTTTAAGCAAAGCGACAGATAAATTTAATTTTGTCCGGCGTATTTAGTTTTCAGACTAAAACGACAGGTTGATCTTTAGCCGACCAGCAGCAAGAGCCGCTACAAGAATTTAGAACGACAATTTTTCTTTCCTTCATATATGTTTCACTTTCAGAATTGGTACAAAGTAGGTTGTAACAATCATCATATAAGCAGCGGTTTTGGATTTATTCTTACTATTCCAATTTGACGAATTTGGTAAAGTACTTTGATATAAATGTTCTTGTAAACAATTCTGTTGAATGGATAAAGAAAAAGTTCTATAGAAAGTGTCAGAAACATTGTTAGGAAGTATTGGGAAGTGTTACAAAAAGTGTCAGAAAAAGTGTTAGGAAGTGTTATAAAAAGTGCAAGATTTAGAAAAAGTATCAGAATTCATTCATAAATGTGAAGATCAATTAAAATTGAATAACGCAAAAATAACGAATAAATATTGAGCAACAAGGACTTTGGACACATGCAGTTATTATGGTTAATATGATATCATTGTTATGATATATAAAAATGAAACAAAAAGCATTTTAGGATAATCGATGATGCCGCATTCGATTTGGGCAATAGCCGTTTCCATCATAGACTTCCATGTTTGCACATTTCGGACTTTACACGTTTTACTTTCACTCATCATCTCGTAACAAAGATGGAATAAGCAGAAGAATAAACCACTTTCTTAACTGTATTTAAGATGAACAATTCTTATAAAAAAGGTATGGTAGTTGATATGGTTTTAGATGACAGTTGACACACTAAACCTTTTTTTCACTATACTAGTGTTAATCGTATTTGACATCGATCATGTTGCTTTAAACCCAATCCATTTAAATGTGCATGAGCACATTCCTTGGCCAAATTTAGCATCGGTTAAGGCGCATTAATAATCTGCGAAACAGACTTGTAAAACATGACTTCATGGCCGGATTGGTTACTAATCAGAGGATATCCGCGCCGCAGCAGGGTGCACTATAGAGATTACCGGACCCGCAGGTTTAACACCCACTCTCAAAACTTCACCATCTTCTGCGGACTGAGGTATCCAATCAGACCCTTTCAAACCAGCTTGTTATAATTTTACTGTTCTTCTCCATTATCGCACCTCCAACCCCTCTATAGCTTGTTGGTGCACGGTCTGCCAATGAAATCTTCCCAATACGAACAACCCACCAATCATAGTGCCCTCATTTTAATCAGGTTGAGATATCCCTGTATCGAACCTCACTACACCGCTTGTTTTCATGGTCATATGACTTCTTTCTTTGGGCACGTGACACGTTTTTGTAGACATGTGACCAGCAGATTTTGTTTAATTTAACTCTGATAGCAGTGCGAGTTAGGTGCGAGGTTTGGCACCTCCAAAACTTGCCCCTGTTCATCAGACGCAACAACCGGGGCTTGTCGACAATGCAATTAAACGTTGTGTCGCAGAAAATTACTAGTATACCCTACGAGCAAAGAGCAAATAAGCCGTTTAGTCGTTTAAGGCTTGCATGGGGCTAAGTATACGAAAACAGGTCATAGTGACTGCTAAAACAGCGCGAGCGCACTAATTGTCCAATTTTTCTTCGACTGGATCTTTATAATTCCACAGTTTTCAAAATTTTTAGGCCGTCGGATCTCAACTTATCATACGTCATATTTGATTCATATTCATCAATCAGGTCAATGAAAATGAAAGGCCACGAAGTTCATTCAGCACTACAGATGCACCTCCGCAACCAACATCTTGACCGTGAAAGTTTGAAACAAACGTTCACGTACAAAATTATCGCGCCTGAAAAAATGAGCAAAAGAAGGACTCAAGATAATAATAAGCTTCATAGAGAAGACTTTTTTCGCATCCTATTTTTTGCTTTCCAGAATTTGCGTTCCAGATTATAACTTTCCACTATTTGTGATTATTTTTTGTTGATCCTGAAAAGCTGGAACTCAGCTTTGACCAGGGGATTGTAGGCTTACAACCTACCGTCATCGCTTCGCGCGCGTCATCGCTTCGCGCGCGTCACACCTTCAAAGAATCGTGGACGCGCATCGCCCGTTAAACCAGGAGACTGTCAGCGAGATACCTTTGTACAAGGCGGGCCAGACTAGCCAAGTCAGTAAGGCCCAGCCAGCTCTTATTATAAATATACGCTCACTTTTGAACTGGGTTTAACGAACGCTATACAGTCCAGCTATTTTTAACACATCACAGTGCGTTTCACCTGAAGTCTCATGTTAAGCTAGGTAGATTAGAATAGTCTGACAGGCTTTACAAACTATAAATCTTGACTAACAGCTGTATTGAAAACATACATATTATATGCCTTCCAAATTAACAGCTGATATGTGCCAGATTGGTTCACTATTAAATAGTCGGATTAGAGGAGACTGTGACCACTCGTTTGTTGTACAAAACTTTAATTGCTCCGCTGATAGGTTTTAAGTCAAGCTCTATCAAAACTCAGCGATCTAAGCCAGCAGCTGTAGAATCACGACTTCAACTTTTCCAGAACAAAACTCAAACCCAAATGTTTTCCCTAATCCCTATCTCAAACTTTGGTATAAACTTCATCATAGAGTTACAAAAAGAGGTCATTTTTGTAAACTATTTTACCCGAGCTCTAGTTCCACAAGTGAAACTCAGTATCCCATGAGGCACTCCCCCGTTACTAATATCAAATTAAATTTACTGTTGGTCGGTTACCAGCATCACCTTCAGACTAAAAACATTTTCTTGGCATTTAAAAAAGAGTTTGATTATGCAATTATGAAGGGATAGCGTGGAGGTGCTAACGTCAGGTCGAGGACCAATCAGGGCGGAGAAATTTGCCCACCGACCAATGAGGGAGGAGTATTGGAGTCACATGACAACGGTCAGTGTTCTGGAGACCGGGCTGAAACAGCGATCCTATGCGGTGTAGCCATGCTCTAGCCATTATCTTCTCATTTACAATCCTCCTGAAAACTCAAGCCATTATCAAATTAAAGTAATAAAATCAAGGTCCCGTGAGGTCAAATAACCTTAATTTTAATCCTAATCTAGCTGAAGAGGAAAGAGATGTGGAGAAAATAAGTGAACGAAGGTTAACAAGTCTGCTCTCTGTTAATGTTAAAATTTGATACAGACTAATTAAACTGAAACAGGTGCTTTCATTAGGATTGTGTTTTGGATTCCCGTTAAAAGTGTATCACAGGAATTAATCAATAATAATGACACTAACGAAATTTAGACTGTCGGAGTCGGGAGGTTCGGTTGGAGTTCATGTTGATGTTAAAATTGACATGATAACCCGCAGACGGAATATAATGTGGTCCTCTACAACTCCAAGACTATTGACTAACAAATATTGTTAAAAGCTTTTTTCTTTGCTTTTCATTCAAATAAAAGTGCAGCTTAGTCTTCGTTCGACTGTGTCTTTACTCTGTGCCCATATCTGTGTCTGTACTCTGTGCTTATGTCCGTGTCTGAGTCTGTGTCTGTGTCTGTGTCTGTGTCTGTGTCTGTGTCTGTGTCTGTGTCTGTGTCTGTGTCTGTGTCTGTGTCTGTGTCTGTGTCTGTGTCTGTGTCTGTGTCTGTGTCTGTGTCTGTGTCTGTGTCTGTGTCTGTGTCTGTGTCTGTGTCTGTGTCTGTGTCTGTGTCTG
>JH153048.1:295840-316860 GCA_000226015.1 Mnemiopsis leidyi
TTAACCCTAACTAGGACGTGTGACAGCTTACTTACATACCGACATGTAAACAACCCTAGCTCAGAACCATATCAAGAGATCAGCTCAGCAGCACAGCTCAGCCGCAGCTGTGTGTGCTCTAGCGGTCCATAATCCACTACTTATACCAACTCTAGCAACAACACCAACACTAGCACCTACACCAACAATAACACCAACACCTACACTAGCACCTACACCAACACCAACACCAACACCAACACCAACACCAACACCAACACCAACACCAACACCAACACCAAGACTAGCACCAACACCAAGACTAGCACCAACACCAACGCCTACACTAGCACCTACACTAACACTAGCACCAACACCAACACCAACACCAACACTAGCACCAACAATAACACCAACACCTACACTAGCACGTACACCAACACCAACACCTACACCAACACTAGCACCAACATCAACATCAACACTAGCACCAACACCAACAATAACACCAACACCAATAGTAACACTAGCACCTACAGTAACACAAGTGGTGGATAACACTTCAGTCAATTTCCTTTCCGTGACAAAATATACCAAACTCAGCCTCACACTAAACAACCACTCAATGCTGCTTTTGGCACGTTGATAATCATAAACAGAGGTATTCCTTCCAAGAGAACATGCATAAGCACCACGAATAACTACTGTTTGTGTTACCATGACTTGTACGCCTTTTATAAACTAACCTCTAGATCAATCCGTCCGATGTTTTGTCAGGCGCACCTCGGAATTTCCTGCACCATGCCGTCACAACTTGGTATAAAAATTACAGTTCACGGAATCTAAAAACGCAACTTACAAGCTAAAAGTAATTTCAGTCCATTTTCTGTACGTGTTAACAGAGACAAAAAAGAGGAATTTAATAAAAATGTGAAAATTTGTTAGCGCTTCCTTGTTAGGGAGATCTTCTATTCTTTTATCAAAAAATAGTTCATTAAATTTGGTTCACTGGGTGGTCTCCCTAAGACAGACTATAATTGTCATAATTTGCGAAACACTCTAAATATGCTTCCTTTCAGGGAATTGGTCTGTTAAATCAAATTAAAACTACGGAAATCAATCAAACTTTCAATTCCGCAAGTGACGGTAAAATATATTGGTAAAATATATTATTAGCCGTGGTTTTTTTGAACCTTGAAGGGCTGTCAGATTCATAATGAACTTGTGCAAATAAACGACCTTTATTTCTTCGCAAATAGTAAAAGTTTGACCAGAGACATTGACGTCGAACTTCCTCATTTTCTACTGAGAAATTCAAATCTCAAATTTAGCAATTTGTGACAGCTTCATCAACGAAGTTGATCGAAAAATTTTCATAACTGGCCGAGCCAACGATATTGACAGATAATTAAAACAACGAATTGAGATTGAAGGGGCGGACGACATGATTTCAACAGTGCGTGCTTTCAACGAAAAGTACGAGCCTTTCTACTAATCTACTTTCAGTACACCCCTTTTAGTACACCACTAGTAAAATAATCTTTTTTATAGTATACCCTTTCTAGTATACCGGCCCTTTCTACCCCTTTCTTGTATACCCCTTTCAAGTACCCCTTTTTAGTACAGTACTCCTCATTTCTAGTATACTCATTTCAAGTACCCCTTTTTAGTACAGTACTTCTAATTTCTTGCATACCTCATTCAAGTACCCCTTTTTAGTATGTCCTTTTTTAGTGTACCCCTTTTTAATACAGTACCATTTCAGTAAACTCCTTTCTAGCACACCCCTTGTAATACAACCCTTTCTGATAGTTCCCTTTCTAGTAAACCCCTTCAAAATAGTTTTTATTCTTAATGTGAATGGCGTAACTAAAAAGATTTAGCTGATAGCTCATTCGGCATTCCGCCTTTATTATCAGCTGGCTGTTTCAAAGACAGTTGATTATAACACTTCAGTAAAACTGAAATGCAATGTATCTATTCCCATCAAGTGGGACTAAAACTAGAACTCGCTAAGTCGCAAGGAGGATCCATTCCGAACATTGTAAAAGCGGTTGTCGTTGTCATATTAGCACATCACCCTCCAGTGAACAGTTTGCCGCTCATGACAGGTTGGCCCCAACAAAGGTGACCTTGTTGGAACAGTCTCGTCACGTGGAGCACAGACCGACTTTCCGGCAGATTCCTCCAGCTCCTGGGTAAGTCCTGCAGCTCCTGGTGCAGGAACCAGACTGGGAAGTCCTGCGGAGTGGCACCCTGTTACCGGGACCAACACGTGAACCAGCAATTATTTTAAAAACCCAGCCCTCCTGTGCGTACTGACTGTTTTGTCATTCGCCTTCTCCGCCCTGTAAGCTCGCCCACCTAATCCTGGGGACGGGACTAATTCTCCATTTCAAAAGTCTGTATACGGTCGAGCATGATCCGTTAATTGTCACCCATGTTATCGCATCAGTTTGACTATAATACTGCGTCTGCTAATTGAAAATCAATCAGTGGTAGAAGCTGATTAACACAGACAGCATGTACTTGATAAGTTGTAACGAGGGTAAACCGTATCTAGAGCCGCGCGCACGTGCGCCACATACTCACCCAATCATAACTCTTCTTTCTGAAATAAAGCGCTTTAATTGGCCGAATGAACTGCGACAATAAATGTGCTCCTTTTGTTCCCAAATCTCTACTCACAAGTATTTGTATCAGTACCGCTGTCAGAACGATCCACTATTGGTCAGCGACTGCATCACGTGATCCAGCCTCAGCTTTCTCATTGGTCCACGTTTAACCGACAGGTGCAGGAACAAAGAATACGAATTCACGCGCCGAGAAAAACGTCCCTTTTCGAGCTGAGTCACGAGCAGTGTGCAATACTAATAATTCACGTGCCGAAGTGCTAGCTCCTATTTCTTAATGACAACCTGTCTCTGTTGGTCCTACTATAGACAAATTGGTTTTTGCCAGCTATAAAGTGGCAAATCAATTATATAATTAGTTATTTCGAAAACGTGGGTTGAGCATGAGTTACTACATTTGCAAGTTACCTGAAAAGTTGGATGTTCTTAGCCCACAATGCCAGCTAGCTATTATAGAGCATAGGTTAATGATAATAGCTCATTATCGGAATATAAAGCGACCTGCAGTTTGTTTGATTCACCTGATAATGGAGGAGCTGGGAACTTTGAAGAAAATATCGGCCTGCTTTAAACACGATCGACAACTATTTTGGTGAAGCGATCTAACAAAAGACAAATAAAAAATAATTATAGGAGCAGACTTCTGGCCCTAATACAACCTTTTGTTACTAATGCAGTAATTATTCATCGCAAAATTTTGTGGACACGTTTCTTTTATTGTCCGAGAAAGTCAAAGGGCCCAAATTACGGTTCACTAAGCCAATGCGAATTCAACGATTGGTTTTGAATGACCGAGTAAAATATTGGTAATACGAGGCGCCTCATCTGGAGGTTAACCATGCTGCATGTCTTTCAGGAGTGAGTAGTAATCCTGCAATGACGGTGTTCGACCGCAAATAGAAGGAATAAAACTATCCCTTACCCCAGCCCCTGCTCCTACCCCGGCCACTGCCCCTGCCCCCACCCCAGCCACTGCCCCCGTCCCTGCTCCTACCCCAGCCACTGCCTCCGTCCTCACTCTACGGCTACCCCTCCTTATGCCCCTGTATTTCTCCAGCTCCTTTTCTTATATTTTTAGGTATATTTCCTTCTTTCTTCCCCCCGTTTTTCCGATTTTATGATTCAGTTATTCGGCGACTCTCATCTTTCAAAATCGATACCTTACAAATTTTCCGATGCTATTATGTTGCAAATGAAAGACTCAAATTTTTCTGGATCAAATATGAGAAACAGAAAGTATTTTCATTCAAAGACTGCGGTTTGTTTCAATTGTCCAAGGTTTTTCTAACAAATTGTCAATTAACATGATTATGTCAGAGTATTGTTTGCCGGCAAAATCGTGACGTGAAGTTAGCACGAAGGCTCCACCTAAACCCTGGCGTTTTACTTGAGTAACGAACGCACGAATAATCGTAATGTACTACTCCAATCTAATTCCTAAACAAGTAAAACCTTATACTGACATCATTTATGTTATTTGTTTTACTGTTTTGCTTTTCTTTGTTTGTCAAGCTTTTGTAAACCCATATATGGTCTTCACAGATACGAAATTGATTGATTAATTAAATTTTTGGATATCAATCCTTAAAAAATATATAAAAAGTGTTGTATAGCTGAAGGGAAGGTTGCAGTCCTGCCTTGAAAATATAAGATATTGCATTGACCGCCTCATATGTCAATGCATAATTTTACCGGCCATGAATCAGGAGACCAGTTATTGCAACTAAACCGGTAACGCAAATTACCAACTCTAGCTACATGATCAACAGTACATGATAATGTAGCTAAACCGGTAACGTCAATAACCAACTCTAGCTACTTGATCAACAGTACATGATAATGCAGCTAAACCGGTAACGCCAATATTCAATTCTAGCTTCTTGATCAACAGTACATGATAATGCAGCTAAACCGGTAACGCCAATATTCAATTCTAGCTACATGATCAACAGTACATGATAATGCAGCTAAACCGGTAACGCCAATAACCAACTCTAGCTACTTGATCAACAGTACATGATAATGCAGCTAAACCAGTAACACCAATAACCAACTCTAGCTACTTGATCAACAGTACATGATAATGCAGCTAAACCGGTAACGTCAATAACCAACTCTAGCTACATGATAAACAGTACATGATAATGCAGCTAAACCGGTAACACCAATAACCAACTCTAGCTACATGATCAACAGTACATGATAATGCAGCTAAACCGGTAACGTCAATAACCAACTCTAGCTACTTGATCAACAGTACATGATTAGCCATCTACCTTGATGGTAAGCCAGCAGGTAACATGCCAAGCACATTCAAATGAATTGTTTATTTTTGGTTACGAACGCCATTATGATCATCTAACACATGCATATTAACAATTTGTTCAGCTGCAATAATCTAATAATGCGTACTACTAGCTGCTACCTTAGTTCTAATCAGGTTCTGTCAAATATAGACATAAATTCACGGAAAATGTGAATAAATGTAATGTAGTGAACAAATTCTTGTTAAAATCATTGATTTTTTTCTCAATATACTTTAGGTTCAAACTTGTGTCGTTTTGGTTTGGTTTGTCAAACATGTCAAATCGATTTATATAGAGGCAGTTATATGCATTAATCTTAACGGGCGATCCACGTCTAGATTTTTTTTCGAATGTACGCGAAAGCAGGTTATTGAACTGCAAACATAACAATCTAGCTGGTAGTCATAATTTGCCTTTTTTCAAATTTCCTGTAGTATTTTCTTATTTTGGGGATTTGGGTCAAACAGCTCCTGCCGTTATATAACCTGCTAATAACCTGCTTAGCGAGAAAACAAATTCTTGTTTGCGGAATTTAGGATATAATTTGAACGTCTTGATATTTCAGGATAGATTCTGAGACGGTTCTTTAGCTGTAATTTGGTTGAAAGCAGGTTCTTCAGCTTCTTATAAGCGGTTCTTCGGCGGCGTTGAGCTGTTTGAACCAATTACTGTATTTTGAGTCAGCCTTAAGATTGAACGACATGGAGGGCCAAACCATCTTGAACAAAAAATTGTATATATTAGACAGAAAACTGGTCGCCTTCCAATCCACAGGCTACATTCCTCAAAAATTCATTTTTAACCGAACGGACAGTTCTGTCATTATGATACTTAGATAAAAACGCAAAGAAGCACAACATTAAACAAAAAGTATGCTTCATCAGAATTGCAGGAGAGAGAAATGTCAGAGACACTGGTTAATATTTCTGACATCATCCAACGTGTGTTGTCAAGTCAAAAACAGCGTCATGTTCCGGACATACACCTACAGCTTGTCTCCAGGGCACTTCAGCATCTTGATTCAAATGTTTGTAGCAGTTAAGTTTCTGTATCGGTTCATATTTTATAATCCAATACATTCATAATTTATATTTGTATGTTTGTATGTTTTTATGTTTGTTATCTGTATGTTTGTACAAGTATCCCAATGTGCTTGTGTTAATTTTCTCTCAATAACTGTTTTACCGACGGCTGCATGTCCTATAGGGAGTACCGTTTCCCATAGCGGTAACAGCTGCCCCGACACCCCTCAACCTAAAAGAATACACACGTCTCACCGCTCTCCAGCCCTACCTCAATCTTGTCTTGGACAACCTGTCTAAAGATGTGGAAACTATGACACATTACTTGGACCCAGTTGCTGAATATGACCCGTTTGTGAAAGGTTTGTTATCAACAATGGTATTGTAGTGATACAGCTGCTATAAGCAGAGTTGCTAGTGGTGGATATCTGCGGTATGTGTTACAAATTCGTTCCAATACGTATCAAGCAATTCACATGATCAAGTTTCATATATTTGAGAGCAGATTTCAGGAATTTTATATCAATTTTTGATTCTTTTTAAAAATCTAGTTATCTAACTTAATCTTGGAATAAAATTGATAAATCATTTCGATACATGGTTACTTCAAAGTTATGTATGCGACAATATATCAAATGTTTTGGGAATCTCAAAAAATAAATGGGCGATATGAAGTTATTTCCAAACTTTAGGATTCCTGGATATATATAAGGGTTTGCCTGGAGAGCATCACCAGAGAGTTGCTCTAGGACTGAGCCGGCACGACTTTATGTTTGATATAAGCGTTTCATCTGAAGAAGTGCCGCAGTTGAAATTGGTGAGCTATGTTTTGGGAAGACAATTACTATAATGATAATTATAAGATGAATGATAAAATACAACAAACTAAAACAGCAAATCCAATAGAGTACTAAGAATTTTGGGAGGGTAACAGATTTTCTATAGAAAATTTACAATTGCTATTTCGTCGTATCTGACTTTACATTTGTCATTTGCTGTCGAAGATTTGTGACCTTAGCCCAAAAACTTAGTTTACTATTACCTTATCACAGGCTATAATTCCACTTAAAACTTCGGGTACATATATAGCGATTTATTAGAATTAATTCGGTCAATAGCAATAAAATAGACGTTTAGAAAGCAAGAAATGCGGTAATTATTGTTATAGACGCCCCAGAAACAAGCTCACTTCAACCTTAGGTGGAGTTTAATCTCGTAGCAGCGAGTTTGGGAGCACTTGGAGAGGGGGTGTTTGACTATCATCAGACTGTATTGAGGAAAAACTGTGTAGATACTGGCGAACACAACCATCGAGTCGATATTGTTAAAGGTGACGCCTTACTTTCTGTTAAAGTTGTTTTTTCGTGGGATATGTGGTTTCATAAGTGTTTTTAGAACATTTAAACGGTCATTTTGATATACCGGCCACGCTCATTTCTTTATTTCTGAATTCTGTTGTCAGTCTATTGTTCAAGCTGGTCAGGATGAATCATGCGATCTGCGT
The DNA here is from genome assembly GCA_000226015.1 of Mnemiopsis leidyi. Classification (NCBI taxonomy): domain Eukaryota; kingdom Metazoa; phylum Ctenophora; class Tentaculata; order Lobata; family Bolinopsidae; genus Mnemiopsis; species Mnemiopsis leidyi. The sequence goes on from JH153048.1 coordinate 303,285, forward strand.
TACAGGAGTTTTGACAAAAAAAAACAATAAGGCTCCCTAACCTTAATTTTTCTTTCAAGGAATCATGCAATTAGGAAGTTACATTTAAATTTCCTTGTCTAGTTTTAAACAAGTTCATGAAAACGTCCAGGTTACAGCAGGGGTCTAAGTCTGGCGTATCAACTGTACAACAAGCAGCACAACTGTGACAGAAAGCCAATAGTTGTCATGGTGAACCAATCCCATGTTTCAGACTCCCAGTTTAACTATTTCGATCAGCAGGTATTTTACGGATTTAAACGGATGAAATCAATGAAGTATGTTGGTAAGTTAATAAAGTTCGTGTTTTGATCCTCAGAACAATCAACTCTAAAGATAAATGATGACAACTTTTCCACTTAACAACATATTGATCGAGTTCTCGATTTGCACGACGCATTTGATCCCTTCTTCATAATTCATTTTTCCGTGAAGTTGAACTAAGTTTTATGTAAGCATATAGTTGTATGAGCATAACAACCTCAGCTGATTCTAAACGAGCTAGAACGAAGCGGAGTCCCAACGTACCGCTACACAGCTCAGTACCTCGCTGACAATGGTACAAGCGGGCCTGACGGTCGTTACACCGTAGATGGGAGAGAGGTCAGATATTACTAATATCATCTACTACTGCCATCGAATATAGTTTTCTTTGTCAATTAAGCAGGCGCAAAATAAAGGATTTAGAAAATTTTCCTTACTTGTACATCACTATATTATCTATATAATTCATGTTCTCAACGGCCAGCTGAAGTGAAACAATTAAGTAATTTTTTTACAACTAACAACCGCATGGCAAGAAGCAAAGAAGCTCATGAATTATTAACGCATGATCATATTGAACTTGCAGTAATAGAAGTATCTCAATCAAAATCACAGGTTGCGGTGGTTTACTTCAGAACTCTGTACGATCCTTCACACTTTGTCTCGGCGGACATCTGGAGGTTCAGAAGAGACGTGGAACACAGTGCAGCAGTAACAGTTAAGTTTAAATGCAATGTTTCAATAATGCAAGTTTATATAGTAATAGAAAATACTCCGACTAATATTGAGAAATGCCTCTAAAGACAAGAATCCTGCACTACTTAGTCAGTATATCGTTCGAGCTGGTCAGGGTGAATCAGACGGTCTTGGTTACACGACTTTTGCCTGCAATAAAAGACAATCAACCTTAATTTTTCTTTCAAGGAATCATGATTAGGAAGTTACACGTTTGTTTCTTATCTAACACAGGAAGTTACATGTTTGTTTCTTATTTAACCACACTTTTCAGGTGCCCTGTGTCCGACACCAACTAGTAAACGCCAAGTTGTTCCAGATGGTTCTGTGTCAGAGAGCTGTTCTAGACCGGTACACCCTCAACTCTACCATCACTGATCAGATCCTGAACTTCTTCTGTGAAACTCTGCACCTGAATTTGGACGAGGAGGGAGACAGGAACGCTCAGCTAGGTTTTTAAACCAATTTAGTTCTATTTGGATGAGATTTTTACCTACCTTATACTTCAAATGAACTGTTCAGATTAGGATATTGTTTTGTTACAATTACACAATTTCTACAGATAAGCCCAAACCTGTCAATATATGTTCAACTGTAATGGCCTTTCATAGTCCTGGTATTGACCTGATACGGGCCTGGTATCGGCCAAATGTAGGCTTGCTATTGGCTTTGTACCGGTCAGCTTTAGGCCGGAGCTAATCTCCCAAAAAACCCTGTAATGAAACAAAACCTCTCAATTGAAACTACCTATAGGCATAAACCAGCCAGAAAACTACGTGCTGAAGCCCCAGAGGGAAGGAGGAGGAAACAACATCTGGGAAGACGAGATGAGGAAGAAGCTGATGTCACTATCAGGGGACCCTGCCAGAGCTCAATACATCCTGATGAGGCGAATCAGAGCACCTACCGGTAAAAATAAGATTATCAGACGAGGAATTATGTCAGATACTGTCGATACTGTGTCAGAGGTAAGACGTGAACCACGTGATGTCTGGTAATGGTTAAAGTGAGTTAATTGGAGGTTAGAGGTATTATTATTAAGTTAGAGGTTAAGTAAGAGCTATAAAAGTAATAGGTAATGGATCAAACAAAGCAGATCAGCTGACTGTGCCACTAAGGTGAAATTAGAGGCTAGCTGTATAACTTGAACCCTACTATAATTTCAGGGTCTAAGTTTATTTAGTAAGCATATCAACGCCACAGATATAATATAATAATATAAAATAACTAATTTGTAATAATTTCAGTATGGCTGCTTCTCCGTTTACTTAACAGACGAAGCTGAGAATGTTCTACAAAATGAGGTTGTTGGACCACTAGTGAGGACTAAAATAGCTGGAGAGAACGAGGGAGGAGTGGCAGTTGGGATAGCAGCTATAGACTCCCCTTACTTTGTTTAAAAAGAAGTTGGGACAGCTATATTGACTCCCCTTACTTTGTTTAAAAAGAAGTTGGGATAGCTATATTGACTCCCCTTACTTTGTTTAAAAAGAAGTTGGATAGCTATATAGACTCCCCTTTCTTTGTTTAAAAAGAAGTTGGGATAGCTATATTGACTCCCGTACTTTGTTTAAAAAGAAGTTAGGATAGCTATATTGATTCCCCTTACTTTGTTTAAAAAGCAGTTGGATAGCTATATTGACTCCTCTACTTTGTTTAAAAAGCAGTTGGGATAGCAGCTATATTGATTCCCCTTACTTTGTTTGAGTAAATTGGACTTACAAAAATTTCCACAGAGTCTAATTGATCAAAATTTATCTCAATTCCAGCAATAAAGTTGGAGCCTATCTTTATCGATATGGCCAACGCCTTATTAAATAATGAATATGCCGAATTTTTGAGCATTGATTGTTCCCTGAAGTCTTGATTATGAGATTCGGCCTAATCCAATGTGGAAAAACTAATAAAATCAATTTGATAATGATCATCAATTTGCGGACTATTGCATGTTTTACCAATCTTTATGGTAAATGGTTTAATTTTTCTACTCTAATGCTTGGTTTGGCTCACGTTTTGTAATGACCCCAATCCCTTCTGCCATTTATCGAAACACTTATTATTTGAGTTTGTGTGTCTTTATGCTATGCATAACAATTTAAATCTTTTCAATGGTATAAACCATGCCCATCTGTCTGAGCTATTTCATTTCTAAGAAAATGATGTTTTTAATTTTTAGTTTGGGGGGGGGGGTAATCTGGCGGTTGCTTATTAATATTATCATTTTCTAGTGAAAATACCGGCCGCAATCTTTTTTTGCAAAATATTTAAATGTAGCTACTATTTTATTATGCGCAGAATTCAGTTTAGGCTTTCCTACTGCAACTGCATAAAATCTTTTTGGTAGCAAACTATAAAGTTAAAGTACCAAGGGTTAAGAGGCCGGAAAAAAGAAGACCGAGATATATTGCCTAAAGAAAGGGTGGGAGGGAGTATTAACCGGCGCACAAAATTCACCGTATAATGGACACTTATATAGCCACTATAATATTTTAGGACTGCCATTTGCAGTTTTAGTTGTTCTTGAATATAATTTGCTTTATTATAGAAATTATCAACATCATGAGACAAAATAAGCGCAGGACTTTCAATTGTTCACCATAACCCAGCTCTCACAGACGACTTTTTTCGTGACCACAGCCGTATTTCCCTTAATCAAATACTTTGACCCGACCTTAGATAGATATATCATTTCGTCAATCAGGCTGAAATAGTTTTTTCTGCCACTAACCTTGCTGTGATTTGTTAGTCATACGTCTTCTTTTAGGTATATTAGTGTTAACTTTTTGTGGTGTCATAGGACCGGTAGATCAATTTATAGAGCACTCATCTAGATCCAGAGGTTGTCGGATCATACCCGACTCGACACGGTGCCGGTCCATGAATTCTCTGAATTGACTATCAGTGGAAATCGTGTCCGTTCAAATATATCTGCTCCACACATAGCTTGGTTGATCCTAATTCGGCCCACCCGAGACAGCATGACTCTCGTTTCTGCTCTCTAAGACCATTGCTAGACCTCAGTTTTTCGGGGTCAATGTTTTAGTTTTTAAAGCCCAGCCTCTGTTGTCAGTAGTAACTGGTCCCTTTAGTACGCAGTTTTAAATAAAGTTATTTTTATGAGTAGGTTTATTAATGGACAACTGGATCAATTAATAAAATCGTAAATTCGTAAAAAATGCGTTCTACTTCAAATGATTTGATTTATAATTAAAATCTAGATTGACAGCTCAACACCGAATTTCAAAGCTTTAGTTGCGACTTGTGATCAGTGTTATATATACTCCCTCTGTTTTATGAAGTTTTAAATTTGAAGGCCCAATTATTCTGAAAAAACAGCATAATAGAAAGGTACTACTACTTACTGTAACAACAGATTAAGATTCGACATAAAATCAAAACCTGGGTTGGTACAAGACATAAAGAGAGGGTCCCTTTTTAACTCTCTGTCAGACAATTTTGAGGGTGACCCCACGTCTCAGACGTTGCCTGACCTGCTGCCGCAAAGCGACAGCCCCCGCAACACAAGGAAACACCCCACCAAATCCCCTCATCGCACCTGCTCGAGGTCCAGCATGCAGATCCTAGAGCCTGGCACATCCTTGGATTCCGAACAGTTGACGCACCAAAATTTTGGTCATTCACAATCTTCGCCAACACTCATTTCAGGTAACACATCTGTGTTGGTTGGCCCTCGATGAGGCTATGGCAGGACAGTTGACCTACAAGTACAAGCGTCCAATTCCTTTCCAAGGAAAACCGAAACCCATCTAGCAAGCCCGCCAAGCCACACATGCAACACGTTACACCTCCCCCATCTACACCCTCGTGTCTTTCTTCATACATCAGCCTGTTCCCTTGCCGAGCAACATCTCCAGCCATCTCTTATTATTACCTGCCATGCTCTTCCATTTCTTTCCATGTGTAGCCTAGCAACACCAGTAAGACCACTGTTTATACTTCCAGTGATCTCTTGACATTGCCAGTCATGTTCTTCAGTTTCTGCTGATTGTTCTTTGGAATTTTGTCTTCGGGAGCCTAACCTACAACGGGTAGTTTAGTGATCGTCTAGGCCCTGGATTGGACTTCTCCAGATTTTCTCTTTACCATTTACCTCTGCTGAACTGCAATCACTTCATCTCAGCCAATACCTTAATTTCCTCCCCTAGAGTTAATTCTAGAGCACTTACCTCCGGACACATTTATCTACTTATCTAGGATACTTCCAACTGGATCCTTAGGTATTACACCAGACAATACTTGCAAGTATTTTGTAGCAACGCCAGAAACACCAGATCTTCTGCCCTGCCCTGACTATTGTTTGACATTCTTGCTTCGGTAGCTTTTTCCTCAATCAAGGTTTCTCTACTCTTTCCTTGCCAGTTTGTTTCATCTTGACCTAGTACCTCGTTTTGCAGCCTTCTTTAGTACTTCACCCGTCACTGTGGGGCTGCAACCAGACTGTAATCGAGACACTGTGCTGGTCTGTCATCTACCACGAAGAAAACGCACAGGACGCCGTACAGGCTTGACTAAAGCTGGCCTGAGGGCAGCTCGGGAGTGTCGGCTGAGATTACTGCTTTTTTTTTCGTCGAGCAGCCTCAGCTATATCTGATCAGTATAGCTGAGCCACCTGATTAGTTATCTGGGGTTGCTCAGCGTCTTCTTTCTGGTGCACTTGCGTTGACAGCTCTCTGTCAGCCCTCTTTCTCCTTCCTTGTGTTCTGTTACGAATTCATCCAGCATCCTTCTACTCCTTTCCAATTGTCATCCTGTCCGTCAATTCTATGCTTTCAAGGCAAAGTTGAAGCCTGCACTTGATAATTAGAAGCAGATGGATCTAAGTTTAGAAGAAGTTTTACTTGGAGCAGGTTTGTCTACTTAATATATTCCTATATTATTGTAATCTATATTTTGTCTATTTACCGCTTTATTCCCGCCAGCTCGTTTAGAATAGTGTCCGGACCTTTCTCTTGGTGACCCTGCTATGGTGACCCTGCTATGGCCCCAGGCTTTAGTGTATTTAGTGTATTCAATATATATATACATGAAACCAAAACCTAACAACGTTTAGGATGTCCAGGTCAAGTGCATCCTCGAAGATTGTCTTGTTCCTGGCATTATTTTGCATTTTGACGACCAGTATACAGCCGCATCCAGTGAATACTGCTGCAGAGGACACTCGCTTGAAGAACCATAATTCTTCTAAAAACCCCAAAGGTGTGATTGTGAATCTTACATCTAGAAATGAGAGCATAAACCTCGTGAATGAAACTCTTGAAGAAAGCACTGCTGAGGATAAAAACTCAAGCTTTGTGAACATCACAGAAGAAAGCAGTGTATTTTCATCAGAGTACAGCGCACAATGCTCAACTGATAAACTTAAAAGCGGAGCGATCATTGCTTGTTCCAAAGTCGAAGACCCGTTTTCCGAGACCAGAGATCTTATCGAAGATCTGTGGTATGGTGGTCGGGAAGGGGTTCCATACTCGGATGCATATGAAAATCGTCGAGTATTTTGGTCAAGCGGGGCGAGCAGCTATCACAAGGAAATGATTGACAAAAAAGAAGCAGGTGAGGTTTTAAACGATCTTGAAAATTCTAGAATCTTTCCAGAAAAGATAGAACTTGAAAAGCGTTCCACCGGAAAGATGATAGAGATTGCTGGCAAAGGACTCAAAGTCATAAAATCTATCGCAAGTGTTGCTCAAGTTGTTTATCCAGTCATGAATATGATGATGATGTTCCTACCTGCATCTCAGTCGCCGGAGCTGAAAGCAATTCAGGCTGGTTTTGCAGAAACAAATGCAGCTTTAGATGCACTATCACTCAAACTGGACCAACTGGAAGACAAGTCCGACTTTAACGCAATACTGCCCATCCTGATAAACTTCGAGGGGAGTGTTGGTCACGGAATGGAGAAATACAACACTCTCACGATGTATTTGAGTCACGCTGACGGAAATTTATCGTCTCGAGGAAAGTCCTTGCTTGAAGATCTCATCAACTACGTTAGAGATAATGGGGATATCGGACGGCAGTTGCAGCTGATCACGAAACACATAGTAAAGGGATTAGATACCGCTCATAATGGCGAACGTCTTCTATCCACATATCGGAGGGCTGAAAAGAATGACTGCTCGAAAATCGTTCCATTCGGTCTAAAGCTTCTTACTCTCATCCAGAATGCTCAAAAGTTGCAGTTCTTTTATGAACTTAACCAAGGAATTGTCAGCTCTTTCGATGACAAAGGCTATCCGAAGGATATCTACGATATTCACGTAGAAATTGTGGAACAGTACGCCTATTGTAATAGAGAAGTTACGCAATACGTTGTAGATGTAAGTTACAGCCAACTTACTTCATTAATACCTAAGCTCTTATTAACCCGTTTCTTGCTCTTTGACTTGTCCATCTGTTTTTTGCTAAAATATTACTTGAAGTAGTAATCAATTAATAATTTCAACTAACATTAGGATTTTAATATAACTATATATATAACTTATAATTGATAATAAGTTTCAATTTAAAATCGTCGGTCGTTTAACTGCATTCTTGCTAAAGTCATATTATAACAGTTTCTATTTCAGGAAATTTCCATTCTACGGGATAGACAAATGTCCTTGGACGATATCGCGAAAATATTGCAGCAAAAGTATCCACTCTACGATTTTGCATTTGTAGAAGACCACAGGAAAAAAGACCGAATGTCATTTATAAGCTCTACGGGTGGAGTGAAGGAGCTGGAAATAGAACTTTCCGAGCTCTCGAAGGATGACAGAAAAGACAGGAGTTTGAAATTGTTTATCTTTCCACGAGACAAAACGGAAAAGATTAATGAAGCTGTGAATATTTTGAAAGATGCAATAAAAACCTCCGATGCATTAAAAGATGAAAATCTACCTATCGTGGAAGGTTATAATAATCAAAATCAAATAGAGTTTGATAACCAGGTAAAATGGCTATGGAATAAAATTCAAGAACAATTAGACCAACCTAGATTTGCAGAAATTCAAAAGCACCTCAGTTTTGCAGCTTTCAGTTTGAATACGGGAAATCCGGACGACATTTTTCTTTCTAACTGGCACACAGAAGAGGTCCTGAAGGTTAGAACACAATCGTGTTCCTATAACACACGCCATGGATATAATGGTTGCAATGATGTTTACCACAAAATAAAGTTTGCCTTTTTCTTGAAGTTGAAAACTGATTTGCAACTACCTTGCGTCAATGGTCATGTGATACAATCATCATTTGATGGGAGTAGTCCATTTTGTCTCTGTAACTATGGATACGGTGGTGACCAATGTGACGTTTCTCTGATTACCAACCCTGAAAATAGTCTCATCTCATCCATTCTTGCCATCTCGGAAAAGTACAAGGTACCAGGGATGTCTGATCTACAAGATCAGATCGATGAGCAGACTGAAAAGATAATAAACAGTTTGGAAGGAAACAAACTGGAAATCATCGCAGAGGTTCGTAGTATCAACAGCGGACTGCAGAAGAATAAAAACACAGTACTCGCAGCACAATCCTTGATACTCAATCAGATGAAAACTGAGACAAATAAGGTTCTTGGGGAGTTTGCAAATCTTAAAGTGGCCTTGGAAACTGCCCTTGAGAAGGAACGGTATGACCGAATGATGAGGTCAGAACAGTCTACTAATGTGATTGTGCATAGTATCGTTGAGGTGGCCCAACAGATCACCGATAAGCTAGTCAGTCTTGACAGGAAAACCATTGAAAACAGATACTTTGATGAGTTGAGTCTGCATGTGCCGGTGTTCCAGAGAGTATTCGAGTATGCTAGCTCTGCCGCTTCCTCGGAACACATGAAGGAAATGTTCAGTCAATATCTGGATCAAAACAAGCATTATTTCTACGTGGCAAGAGAAGCCCTCACCCACGCTGTTGTAGGACGACCAGATTCTTATTTGAGAGCTCAGATGGATGGGTACATGACATCTGGATGTACTGAAGAATACAACGAAGAAATAAGATCAACCTGGGAAATGCTGCTGGACCTCCATTCCTCCACATACGTGATGGAATACTGGGACATGAACTATCGATGGCGAAAAGCTTTGTTAAGCAGGGATAAAGACGAAATGGCGGCTATACAGGAACAAAGGACTTTCCTAAAAGAGCAATTAGATATTGAGAGTGATTTGCTGAGCAAGGAATATGATTCAAGTTGTCCATCGTTTGAAATGGCTCAAATTGTTGGCGGTGGTTGCAAAGAAGGGTTCGTGTTCCGAGGCCAGACAGTGAGGAACATAAAATGTCTTGAGGCGCATGAGAACATGATACTGAGATCTTCAGGAACATTGACTGAGGAAATACTTTGTCAGGATGATGGACAATGGAATGTCGATATGGACGACCTGATGTGTGTTCAAAGCTGTGAACATGACGGTACAAAGTTTGTTATCGGAGACACAAGGAAATTGCCATTACCGAACATTGGTTTTCATTGGGTAAACTCAGATAAAGAAGTCGTTACAGAATCAGAATGCCTCTTTAACCCCCATAACAACACGGCTGTATGGTCCCACTATGAAGAAGAAGATATCGATGAGTGTATTTCTGGAGAGGAATTATGTGGGTACCATGGCTCCTGTGTAAATGCAATAGGCTCATATACATGTAACTGTGAAGAAGGGTTTTCATTTAACCCGGGTTCAGGATGTGAGGATGTAAACGAGTGTACAGTTGGTGGAAGAGGATCAATATCTTGCATGGTGAGCCAGCAGTTAGGGGTTTGCAACAATACTGAGGGGAGTTATGAATGCATTTGTCTGGTTGGAGCTTACAAATCTGGTTCTCAAGAGTGCAATCCTTGTCCGTGTCATGAGGATGGTGTCACGCCCAGTTTCTGTGATGTTAAGACAGGTGAATGCTTTTGCAAGGATCGAGTGGGAGAAGAAGATTGTAGTGCTTGTCAGGTAGGCCACTTTGATTTTCCAACATGCAAAAAATGTCAGCTGTGCCATACTGACGGCAGACGGCACTACTGAAAAAATATGTAACCCTGACAATGGTACTTGTTTATGTAAATCAGTTACATATGGCGATCGATGTGACAGATGCTGCCCGGAATTGAACTGTGAAAGTGATTACCAACCATTTCCACGTTGCGACCCTCTTGTCAGGCATGGGACACTGAGTTCCTGGACTAGTTGGAGTAGCTGGAGTGATCTTGGAAGCTGCGACGGTTACTCATACGGATATGACCAGAAAAGGAGTCGAAGTCGCACTTGCAACGATCGCACTAAGACTAGACACGGCAAATCTTGTGGGGATGATCGATTATATGAAACTGAAAGTCAGCCTCTATCTGTTTGTAAGTCCGTTACTGGTTACGCCCTAAAAACGTCCTGTCGATCGTACGCAGGGACATACGGAAATATTCAGTTTGGTATTAGGCAAAATGGCATCGAGTGTCATTCTTATAAAAGTACCATTTCCGGGCCAGATGGATGCAAATCGTATTACAGATCTGGAAGTCAGGGATGCAGTAAACGCTTTGACACAACAAAGCCGATAGAGATAAGAATCTTGAATGATCATTGGAATAACGCATATGTCGATTACTTTAGTGTGTTAATAGGTGGCAGCAGCAGATACTGGAAAGGGCGGGAAAAGATGATTGATCATGACAGTGGGACGGAGTGGCACTCGGCTTCCTACGGCTAAGGACAAACTGAAAGTGGACTGCCTGCTGCCAAAATGGACAGATACTGATTTAAAAATGTTGTTACCTACAAGTTCAACATTTTTGCTTAGATTTAGTTCACAGTAGTTAGCACCAATATTAGTTAAATTAGCGTATCTAATTGAAATATTCGATTTATTTAGTGTGCGTGAAATTTCAGATCTTTTTATAACAGTAAGGGTATAAATATGCCTCGAAATATAGTGAACAAGTAGACTAACATATAGCTCGAGATTATTCCAAAATAAGAAAAAAACAGAAAAGATTAAAAAAAAACGAAACAATATTAGAATTGCATGATTCCCATTATCAGTTTAAACTTTAGGTTACACCGAATAAATTTAATCATATTTGCATCTTTTTCTCTGAAAATCGAATATCAAATATTGATTTTCGGCATATCTTGATCGCAGTGACTGCTGATTCATCTTAAGACAATAAAGTGATTTTAGAAATTGATAATTTAGAGTTAGTTAAGTTTTACCTTAAGGTGTTTGACTCTTTGCACAAAATCATGTTTTTCAAAAGAATTATTGATTGAGCTCGAACTTCGATGAACAATCCTAAACAATATGATATGTCAGTTTCTATTGCCAACTATTTTTAACAAATCCTTACCTGTAACTCAAATCCGTGATGAAAAGCTCATTTCATTTACAGTTACAAAATTCTGTTATGAACACTGAAGACTTAACGACAATTGCGATGAAGGTGAAACAGTACGGTGTTCTGCCGCTGATAACCGCTCACCACTCTGAAGTCTAAACATTTGCTCACCACTCTAAACATTTGCTCACCACTCTGAAGTCTAAACATTTGCTCACCACTCTGAAGTCTAAACATTTGCTCACCACTCTGAAGTCTAAACATTTGCTCACCACTCTGAAGTCTAAACATTTGCTCACCACTATGAAGTCTAAACATTTGCGACCTAAGCAGAGGTACATTTGTATTCTTAATTCAATTTCATACCTTTTTCAAAGGATGAAAGAAATTTTTAGACAAATAGAACACATCGTAATATGACAACAATTTTTGATCTTTCTTGATGAATAAAAAAGCTAAAACCATGCATCACAAAATTTTATTGTAACAATATCTTTAAACATGGATTTATGATTAAATAGTCTTGGCTTTTAATATTTTACGATCTAATCGTCAAAATTTAACATTTTGTCTCGTGTAATTTTACGATCAGCCAGGTTCCGATTACAATTTTAATCTACGACTGATTACGTTCCAAAAGCAGTTAACAGTCTGTAAGCCCGACATTATAGGGCCACATGAGATGCAGGTTAGTGAATTTCAAGATCAAAACTAGCTTTTAGGGATACGATGAAACAAGATCATTGCGACTTACAAAGTTATAACAAACATTTTCGAAAATTGCTGCAAAGTTTGTCAGAAAAAGCTTATTACACATAAAAAGTGGTGACCAACGTCCTGTCCCAGAACATCGTGCCCCAGAACGTTGTTACCTAGAGATTTTGCCCCAGTGACGTCCTGCTCCACAACAGATAGTGATAGACTTAGCATATGGCGGTCGCTAGTGCAAAATCTGTGGGACAAATGTTGTAGGCACGATGTAGCTCTAGTACATAGCTCTAGTACATAGCTCTAGTACATAGCTCTAGTACATAGCTCTAGTACATAGCTCTAGTACATAGCTCTAGTACATAGCTCTAGTACATAGCTCTAGTACATAGCTCTAGTACATAGCTCTAGTACATAGCTCTAGTACATAGCTCTAGTACATAGCTCTAGTACATAGCTCTAGTACATAGCTCTAGTACATAGCTCTAGTACATAGCTCTAGTACATAGCTCTAGTACATATCTCTATAGTACATGTCGTTGTATGTTACAAATATCTCCACAGGTCTACCCGTCAAACAGTGGCTTTATAACCAAGCGTAATTGCCGGCGTCTGTCATAAGTTCTTTACAGAATCATGCCTGCAATCCGTCAACTGCCGGCTGTAATGACACTCGCCCTAATTAGGAGGAGCCCTTATTAGTAACCATGGTTACCGATACCATGGTTCCCGTGTAGTTTTGCTTTCTTGTTAATCTACCTTCGATCTACTTTTATTCTGGTATTTCAGAAATTTTTATATTATTTTTAAAAACATTACTGATACAACTACGGCACTTCAGAGTAAAGTTTATTTTTAAGTCTAATTGGTGATCAGTTTTACAGACAATCCAATTTAACTCAATCATTTGATTGAGCTCAATCAAATGATATATTAAAGATTGACGAAGTACAGTAAATAAATCCAAAATTAGTCAATCAATAATTGACAAAAATGTCAATTATTGATATAAAAGTAATGAGAATACCACCAGCCTGATCATGAGCAGCCAACTCATTATCTCAGAAAGTGCGGCACCGGATTTTTAGAGCAGACTCATTAACAACACGATACAATTAGTCATCCTTATATCCAGAGTTAGTATAATTACTGGAAGCAATTTCGCTCTTTTCAGCTTGATTATTACAATGAGCACCTAAATCTAGCTCTTCGTATCCTTGTTCACTACATTGTCCTAGTTTAATCCTCACTACAAATCCTGGTCGTATCCTTGTTCACTACATTGTCCTAGTTTAATCCTCACTACAAATCCTGGTCGTATCCTTGTTCACTACATTGTCCTAGTTTAATCCTCACTACAAATCCTGGTCGTATCCTTGTTCACTACATTGTCCTAGTTTAATCCTCACTACAAATCCTGGTCTATCCTTGTTCACTACATTGTCCTAGTTTAATCCTCACTACAAAGTCCTGGTCGTATCCTTGTTCACTACAGTTGTCCTAGTTTAATCCTCACTACAAAGTCCTGGT